>NDGM010833588.1:0-13830 GCA_002564305.1 Octomys mimax
TCCACGTCTATGCTGGAGGAATAATAATACCTGTATTTTAGGCTTACTATAAGTAATGAACATAATAATTTACACAGCTATACTTTAGCTATGTAAGAGGAGCTTGGTGTACTTTAATTTCCTTCTGCCTTAACCCGTGTCCACTTGTGCAGCCTTCCCAAGGGCCTGTGGTCTTCCTCTGGGTACTTGCCATGCGATGCTGCATTTGCAAATATAGTTACTCATGTTGAGTTTTAAATAAACTCCCACACTATTTAAAATACACCCTAACAAATGTATATTTATATGGATAAATAACTGAATTTACAAAGGAGGTACTAAAATAATCACTCACTAAATGCTAGCTATATGCTGGATATTGTGCTAAGTGACTTACAAATATTTTTCTCCTAATCTCTCTATAAACCATGGAAGAAATTCTTTTTAATTGTGAGAAGTGAAGCCTAGCAAGTTTCAAATAATTTATTCACCTTATTAATTAGTGTTTGTGCATTGTGGTTTAAAACAACAGCCATTTGATGAGTCTACCGCCGTGTAAGTCATGTGGCCAGCTGCGTGGCCTGGGTCTGTACTGATCTGCTAGGGTTTCCATCACAAAATACTAAGCACTGGGTGGATAACATGACAGAAATTTATTTTCTCAGAGTTCTGAAAACTGGAAGTATGAAACTGAAATGTCTGCAGTATTGGTTCCTTTTGCGGGCTGTAGTAGTTAGCTTTAGTGTTGCTGTTTCGGATACCTGACAGACATGATTTAAGGGGAAGAAGTTTATTTGGTCTTGTGACATCAGAGGATTCTGTCCAAGGTGAGCTGGATCCAACCTGTGGTGGCACCAAACAGCTGACTTCATAGTGGCCCAGGAGCAGAGCAGGGGATGGTGCTGGAGATGAGGTGGCCAAGGACCAGGTAGAGTCCCCATGGTCGCACTCCATGGCCCACCTAGCCCCGCCCAGAAGCATGCTTCACTAATTCCCCAGGTAGCTCCCCAGCCAATCAAGCTGACAGTTAAGCTTACTTGACACAAGGCCTTCTATGGGAGTCTCCTGTAACTTGTACGTTAGCTCTTTACTTTTATAAAACATTCTCACTGTCTCCACATCTAGATTTCTCCTTGAAATGACACAGTAACACTGGACTAGGTCTTACTCTGGCTTCATTTTAACTTGATTGTTTTTGTAAGGAAATTATCTCCAGAGGAGGTCCAGTTCTGAAGTACTGGTAGCCTGGACTTGAACGTGTGTGTGTGTGTGTGTGTGTGTGTGTGTGTGCAAGACTAAGGACTGAACCCAGGACCTCTGCGCTGAGCTGCACCCCCGCACGCTCAGATCTTTATACTTTTAAGTTTTTCAATTTGGAGACAGGTTCTTTCTTGTCATTAAGTTTACCAGCCTGCACATGGGAACGTGCCTCAGTCTGCTGGAGTGCTGGGATTACAGGTGATGAACCGTGACCTTGATTTGGTGTATAAATTTTGAGGAGACACAATCTGCCCATGACAGTCTCTGGCTGTCTGGTCCATGCTGATGGCTTGGTCTATACCTCCTCTTGCAGGCAGCATTGGCCAGGTGCCCCAGGCCATCTACTCCCCAGTGGCTTTGTGTAGTCCAGCGGGCTGGTCCCTGCTCCTTTATTCACTGGGCTTGGGGCTCCATGTGCAGGAAAAAAGTGAAAACCACACACACACACATCCTTTGCTAAGTCTCTGCTTGTGTTTTCCTTGCCATGGTCCTGCTGGACAAAACAAGGCTCTGGTCTGCCTAATCTAGAATGATTGTGGGAGAGCATCTGAAAAAGTGGGCCTAAAGAAGTGCATTATTTTTCCTGTATTGGAAAATAATCTAAAAAATATGTGTTTATATCTAGTTAGAGACTGGACTACAGTGACAGGCCAAGTCTAAATCCCACCTGTCACCACTGGAGAAGTGAAGACAGCTTGGTGGAATGAGAAAGTGGCGAACTGTGGGAGACCACGAGGCCATGTTCCCCTGAGAAAGGAAGCCCCTTGTGTCCATCTTTACCTGACCTTTACTTTGACTTTTGCTTTGGCCCTATTTACTGAGCTACATGGAGCTGGCTATGCAGAAGGGGATGTTCTCTTAATTGGACAAAATGAATGTGGTCAAGTCTAGCTGAGGTGCGGATGAGTCTGAGGATGGCAAAACTGTGGCATACAGGTGGGAAGTGCCCCCTTCGCCTCCCACAGCAGGGCTGAATAGGTGCTCAAGCAAGAGCCTGTGAGATGCCAGGGATGAGACAGGAGATGACATCTTAGCTGAGGCCGCAGGACTCAAAAGAATTTCACCTTCCTGGCAGTAAAGACTCCAGCCTTGCGTACAATGAGTTATCTGCTGCACACTAAGTGCAGGCCTCTGCCTGGTGCGCAAGGGCTGCTTCTCCTTGCACGCCATGCCTGTAAAGCTTTCCTTCTCATGCACTGTGTTCTGACACCTCCCCACCTCCCTGATTAGCATCAATAAAAGCCAAGCTCACTCAGCTCTTGGCCTTTTGTTCCACTGAGAGCAACTGGCCACACCAGACCCCTTTCACCTGCAGACCTCTCTCTCTTTTTTCTTTCATCCACTGCTGTATTGCTGTGTGGGAGACTGAACCCTCTGCGGGGGTTTCAGTAGTAAATGGTGTAGGTGATGTCAATAGCTCTTTATGAAATATCCTTCATTCATTTTCTATTAATTATAAACTATACATAGATCATTCTATTAGGTGCTGAAAATACGATTGTGAGAAAAGTTATATTGTCTAATCCTTGTCATTATAGAATTCAAATGAATGAACTTTACCAACATATGAAGCTATGATTTGCAGCAAGTGCGTGAGCGGAGGCTGCGCAGTCATACTCACTTATCAGCTGTAGTAGCCCCACCTCCTATCCAGCAGGCACTGGGTTAGGCACATGGATACCGAGAGGAAGGAAACACATCTCACCACCCTCGCGCAGCTTAGAATCTAGTGGGCTGTGGCTTGAAAGACTTCCCTTGGGGAGGTGACATGAAAACGTGGGTCTCTATGATAAGTTGGAATTTGCTAGACCAAAAGAAGAGAAAAGAAGGGAATGGAAAGAATGGAGAAACTGAGGAAGGGAAAGAAAATGAAGAAAGAAAGAAACAGGACAGAAAAGTGGAGGGAGCGGGTACACTTGTTTTTAGGGAGAGCATGCAAGCCTTCCGAGGTTGCCTGTCCAAGTGCCAGGGTATAAAAGCCACAGGGGGTTGTAAAAAGTATCTGGAGATCTCAAAAATCAAAAAGACCTTCACCAGGAGGATCTGAAAAAGCACAAGTCACCTGGGACACTAATAAAGCGGGAGAGCTAGTGCAGGAACAGTGAGATCAACGGGCTGCAGGCTCCTCCGCCCAAGGCCGAGACCCACAAGCTCCAACCTGCATTCTCCTCTTTCTCACTCTCTGTCTTCCGTTCCGCAACCAGCCGTCTCACACACTCACCTTCTACGCAGTGACAGTTTTCTGTTGTGTTAATTGCTGCAGACGTTCTGTTCTCTTTGCTCCCTACACTTTATCTTGTCTGCATGATCTATTGGGTCATGGACCTTGACTCACAGGGGGAAGCATCAGGGAAATCTGGTGACATCTGTGTTCTGGAAGCCAGGTTATTATTATGCGGGCTTATGGCTGAGATGCTGCTGGACTTGGGGCAAGGAATTTCATCATCCCGTGCCATATGCAGCCTGGAAGCGCTAGCATCTACGCAGAGGAGAAGCTGCAAAGAGTCCATTATTTAGTTCCCGCAAAGTGTCTAGCTTTGCACCTGGTGCATAACTAACATTAGCTGTTTGGTGTTTCCTAGGCCTCCCTCACAGTGCCACTAACACAGCGTGGGGCCACCAGCCCTACAAACTGACAGCTACGTGCTAGAATCACTTGAGAGGAAAGTGTGTGTGAGGTTTGCTCAGGCACACGCCAGTCTGAGCAGAACATTCCAGGAGTTGTCGGTTTCTGGCTAATTCCCTTAAGGCATGTGGAAGCATTGAAGACAAAGGAAAACCAATCAAAGGAGACATTTAGGATGGATCAGATTAAAATAGGTATAGCAGAAACTGTGAAAGGGAAGGAAATTGTTCAAGGGAAGAAACGACGGATGAGAGAAAGGAGGAGAGGAAGAAGGAAAGGAGAAAATGTGTATGCCTATGCACAGGGTAGCTGGGACAATCGTGCTGCCGATTTCTACTGGTCTATGGAAAGGAGCAGTTGAGGCTTAAATGTGTATTTCCTCCTTTTAATTTTTTTGATCAATTTTTGGACCAACTGTGCATGCTTATATCTGGTAACCTGAACAACTAAGTAGAAGATGACAATATACAGTACAACCACCATTGTTGAATTCCTGTCATTTTGTTTAGCAAAATTCTGTATCATTTCTAACATATTTTTTTTTTTTTTTACTATTTTTTATTCTCCTCTAAAAAATAGGCTCATGGTTGCAGGGATGGTGGGAAGAAAAGATTTTCATGGTGTGCTGGGAGGCTGAAACCCAGAGCAGGTCAGCTGTGGGGTCAGACCGGCTGCCCGTCCAGCTGCATTTGTGGAATGAATTTAAACAAGTTGTCACACAGAGCCAATTCTCTCATTTCTCATCTTTAAAAATGATGGTGGCACCACTAACCTCCCAGAGTCACTAGACCCATGAATTCTGAAATTATCACATAAATAGCAATAGTCACATATGTCAACAGCCCAGATATCATTCAAATAGGAGGGCTTTATTCATTTAAGTTTTTACTATGAATATAGTACACATATAGAGAAATAGACATTGTAGTTCATACTTTAAAAATGATTTTATTTTAATGGTTTAATTTTGAAATGATTATAAACTCACCAGAAAGGGAAAAATAAAAAAGGAAAGCATCTCCCTATAGTGTCCCGGAAGCTCGCTTCTTGTGAATAAACATTCTCCACAGCTGCAGATAGGGCTCTTCATTCACTTCCTCTCTGAAAACAGGCAATGTGCTGACAGGAAAAAGAAGTGGCAACATCTCCTCTACCATACTGCTCTCCTGCTGTTTGTTTGTGCTCAGTTTTCCTCTGCAAATTTTTGTTTTGAACAGGACAGATCAGGCTCTAGGAGAAATTGTGGGCTCCGGGGGACCTGGCCTGTGTGGGAGGTGCAGCCTCATCCTTCAGCCTGCTACCAGTGCGGGCTCCTGGAAGACAGCGGGTCTCAGGCTGAGGTCAAGGACTGGGCTTTCCCAGACCACCTCACTCAGATGTTTACCCCCAACAGGAAAGACAGTGCCTGGCATTCTCAGGAAGCCAGGGTGTGTCATCTGTTCCACAGATTCCTACTCCAAAGTGCTGGCTTTCACAGGGGGTCAAAATGAACACATTTTAAATAAATTATATGAGAGCTTATGGGGAATCCAGGGTGAATTAGCATGAGTGTTTCTGGTTCATCATGCTGAAGCATCAGTCCATGAGCAGGTGGATGCTAGGCCCCAGAGAGGGCTGAGCCCCATTCGCTGTGATCCCCTTTTGGTCCTGTAGTGTTGTGAGTCTCCCTGCATCAGCTCTTTCCAGTCTCACTCAGGGCCTCTGAGGGGCCTCTCTGTTGGAGCATGAGTCATAGCTGATGCTGGATTTCTGATGTGCTCAGCTTTAACCTTTTATGTCGCTAGTGGGCAATTGCGATGGCTGCTAAGAAGTTACCTCTTGGGGGAAAAGCTCAAAACAGAAACACAATAAGCATTCATGCAATCCGGTCATCAGGGCATAGTGTCATGGTGGGGTGGCCCCATTGCCCCCAACAAAGATTTCAGATGCCCTCAATTTCCTGGACTGGCCACTCCAAGGCCTTCTGCAGGAAGGACAAACCCAACAAGGGTAAGCTCAGAGCTGTGGCAAGCCTGGGCCACAAGGAAGAGGCTGTTCCGAGCATGACATTGTCCTCTATCCATTTCCTGGCCTGGCTTTGTTTCTTTCATAACTAAGTTCTTCAGAAATAGCAAAGACGACACTTCAATGGACAAACAGCTCTTCCCTGTGATCTTTGTTTTGTATTCCTCGATGCTGTCAGTTCTTTACTCACAGACTTGATAGGTAGGTTATCAACTCATAGATCTCCATCACACACAAAGTCATTGCTAAGCCCTCACAGCTTGCCTCCAGAAGGACTCCAGGAGTTGACAGTAATCAAGACCTCAGGATGTAATATAGTTATTCTGGGCACTTTATGTAAACACACAACTTTGTCACCACAATGTTTCTCTTTCCTGGTATTCTTACTGCTATCACATATTTCAAAAGGCAGGACCCAAGGTACCCGGTTCCCAGCCTGATGAGAGATTCGCCCAGGCCCACGGATGCTCTTTGGCTGGCACTGTGAAGGTGACTCAGCCCAGGAAGTCCTGTCCCACTGAGGCCAGGGGGAGGACAGTGGAAGGCAGGGACACATAGGTCTGTGAAGGGTAGACAGGCTAATAAGACAGAGAACGGCCCGGCCTCTGTGGTAGAGACTTCCTTTCTATGACTGTTGAGGCTGACTCTGCACAGCTAATGTCTGAGTGAGGAGAAGGAGCTGGTCAGGGCTTGCTCTGGAGGGAAGAGGGTTCAAAGTGAAGGGATACTCCCGGCAAAGGTGGGTTTTGTAGATCATTTGCATATATATTTACATATGTACACATTTGCATATATATATATGTAATTTCTTAAATGATGAACCTCTGGCTAGAGGTGGTACCTATTTATTGTCTTGGAATCTACTATCATCCTAAAGATTCATGTGGTGTTACCCGGCAATAGATGAACTGAAGTGACTGTAATCAAAACCTCTAATTTTTAAATGAGAATATACAGTTGAGTGATTTGGGGCGCTTTGGTGATTTGGGGCCGGGTAGAACCAAGGCCATGCTTCAGCATCTCTCCTAATTCTGTATTTCAATGATTTGTCTAAACAATGCTCTGACCAAGCCATTTTTCTTGGTCAGAGCATTGTTTAGACAAATCTGCCTGGCATGTGACATCATCTACAAGAAAAAAGCAAATCTGCTCTGGGTTGTTTGCCAAACACTATCCCTGAGGTTAAAAACACTGTAGTATTTTTAAACCATGCAGGCAAAAATCACTCCCTCCACGCAGGCCCCGAATTGTTGCCAGGTTTGCTAAATTGGCAGGGCCAAGGGCCCCACACCACCTGTCCTCATGTTGGCTGAATGTAGGTCTTGAAGCAAGAATCAGATTAGGAGGGGAACAGCAAGGGCCATCGCTGAGGAGTCCTGAGATGGGCTTCGTGTCCTCACACGTGACCACCAAGTCGTGGGCGGCGCAAAGGGCTCAGAACAGGAGAGGAAGGGAGACAGCCCCAGCACCAGGACGGAAGTGGACCCACGGCTTGGTACGGACGTGACTTTAACTTATTTTCTCGCTCATCCTGTCTGTCTGTCTGTCTGTCTGTCTGTCTGTCTGCCTGTCTCCTGTCCAACTCCATTTATTGAATGCACTTAAGAGAATGATCAAGCTTACCAGATTCTCTCATTGCTCGCCTTTAATAATGATGTGGTGCCCTGTTGTAGTCACTTTCTCACCTATATCCAACACCCACAAATGAAAGGAGGAGAGGTTTGCTTCGGCTCACAGATTGTAGGGGTTTCAGTCCATGGTTAGCTGGTGCGGACGCAGGGCAGAGTAGCAGAGGGGCCTGGCGGCAGGGAAAGAGCTGCGGCGTGAAAGCCAGAGGTAGAGGGAGATCAAGGCAGGAGGAGGGAGGTTGACCTCCCAGGCCACGCCCCCAGCCACCCTCCTCCAACCAGGCTTCGCTTCCCAGCATCACATACGGTTATTTATTTATTTAGGTTTAGTTTGGTTTTAGACAGGGTCTGCCCTTGTAAGTCAGGCAGGCCTTGAATTCACTATGCAGACCACATTGGCCTCAAACTCGCAGCGATCCTCCTGCCTCAGTCTCCTGCACACTGGGATTACAGGCACACACCAGCTTGCCGGCTCTCAACATCACACTGAGCTGTGTCTGTCCACTGATTGGCATCACATGCCTATGATCCAGTCGCCTTCCCAAAGCCCCACGAACGAGCAAGGAGGCTCCGCGAGGCCATTTAGAGTAAACCATACCATACTCCTCACCCCCCAGCATTATTAAGTGCATGAATTTATAAAATTATTATGGAAATAAATGTAAAGACCTTTTTGTCTTCTAAGAAGAAGGGGAGGGAAATCAAAAGCACTTGCCTGTTTTCAAGGCAAACAGGAACAAAAATAGCTGGGATACATCTCTTAACCATCTTCCAACTCTATCTTATATTTTGTTTTTCGTCAACTGCGCTTTAGTCTCTGATGCCCTACTCCTAGGCATAGGTTTTGCTGCTCAAAGGTGTCACTTTGTGATATTGAAGATCTTGCTTGGCTCCTGTGACTGGTGAAGCACTGAGCAAGGACAGCTTCTCATCTCTCACAGTCAGATTATGCAGGTTCCATTCTGATCGCTGGCCCTTGGCTTGCTTGCCTTTGCCCATGTTGCTTCCATCTTTAAGAGGTCACAGATGCACAGTGAAAAGTCTGCACGGAGTTTCCCACCAACAGGCAGCTAGTGATCTGTGACCCCAACTGCAAGGCTGGAGTCTGCGCACAGCCTTGTGAAGTCTTCTAAGGGGAGCTTTCTGCACAGTAGGGTCATATGGGAGACAGAGGACTACAGCTCCTGGGCTGAGGCTCAGAGCCACACATAGGAAGTCTTCAGGAGATTTAGTGGCACGTGGTGGAAGAGAAGGAACCAAAGAAGAAAGCTGTACAAATGTAAAATGTGGAAAGAAAGAATGCTAAGGCACTGCAGATGAGAACAGGAAGTGTCCTTGAAATGTGGGCTGTGAGAATGTGGTACTTCTTCTTTTAAAATCTGTCAAGAAGGACATCCCTAGGCATGTAGTTGATGCTTGGCAAATATTAATGAAGAAATGATGTAAGCTCCGTGAGGACAGGGCTTGCTCTGTAATACTCACATGGCCCCAACTTTGAATAGGAGCAGATGGGGAAGAGAAAGGGATTAAATACACTTTCAAACTAATGCTAAATAATTTGAGTATTAAGCCTGTATATGTGTTCTACTGAGCTTTAGATGAAAATATAGCTCCTCTTCTATGAGACTGCCTAATCCAGATCGAGTACCTTTTCAAATCTATTGATCAGGGGGTGGAGTTTTCATCCAGGAACTGTGCATGTGGACCACACAGAACTTCAGCTGGGGCGTGGATACTGATGCTGGGCCTGCGGAAGCAGCTGGGCTTGCAGGACTGCTGCTTGATTTGGTTGTTCTGGAGCCTAGCGCACCACAACAACGGGCACAAAAGGGATGTGGGTATGTAAAAGCAGTGTGATGATTTTACTGGTGATGAAGGGAGAAAAGGCAGGAACAAAGTTGGGAACAATTAAAGACTAGATTTTCTCAGCAATGCTTGCATTTAGGAATCTGTTGTGACTTGAATTACATATCCAAAGGGATATGTGAAAGTCTTAATCCCCAGTACATTAAAACATAACCTTAGTTGGAAAATGGATCTTTGTAGATGTAATAAATTAAAAATGTGTCGGCTGGGTATGATGGTTCATATCTAAATGTCCCCCTGGGGGCTTCATGCACTCACAGGTAAGGTTATAGGGAGTGACTGGGTCATGAGAGCATAATCCTCACCAGTTATTCCACAGAGGAGTTTATAGCTAAATGTGATTTGAGAGGTGAAGCACAGTTGGATGTGAACCACTAGGGGCACAGCCTGGAAAAGTGTATGTTTCACCTTTGGCAATTCTCTCCTTCCTGCTGCCATGCCAGGGACTGTTTCCCTTCCACCGCAACCCATTGCCATGCCTTGGAGCCTGCTGACTACAAATGGAAACCTCTAGAAAGTGTGATCCAAAATAAACCTTTCCCCTTACAGTTTTTGGTATCAGGCATTGTGTCTCTGTGGTAAGAAAGTAACTACGATGCTAGGGTAGGCCCTGGGGGAGATGGCTCAGAAGGAGAGGAGAGAGCATGACAGAGGACAGTTCATGCCTGAATGCACAGAAAGAAGACAGCTACATAAAGATGAAGGCAGAGGTTGCAGTGAGGTGCAACAGGCTAGCCCGTGCCTGGAGTGCTGTGAGCTGGAAGGGGCAGAGAAGGGTCCCCTGGAGGACTTGGACAAAATACACCCCTGCCAACACCTTGGTTGTAGACTCGCCCTCCAGACACTCAAAACAATAAACTTCTGTTGCTGCAATTTGCAAAATCTATGGTACTTGTTACGGGAACCTCAGGAAATGAATTTGGAGCTATACACTTTCTATTCTGAACCACCATTATGTTGAAAATTCCTGCAGAAAAACAACTTTTGAACTGAAAGACTTAGATCTCTAATTCTATACTTTCTTTTTTCTCCTCATAGAAGCAACTGATCTATAAAGTGTGATTTTAAATTAATCATCGTATGTTTCTTTGGACTATAAATAGGAGTGACTACACCATATGTTGTGGCGTGGGAAGATCAGGGGTGAAGCCATCTTGCAGTGCTAGTGGTCAGAGACCCTATGAATAGCAGCGATCATTTATTTAAATTGCACTGGAGGTAGGTCAGTCAACTCTTCTAGGAGTTTGAATAAAAACTTATAAAAAGATCACCTTATTTTCCCAACACAGTGCAGCCAGCTTCCTTATCCTTTGCCATTAGATGTGGCAGAGGTAGAGGAGCCTCTGCTAGGGTAGGCCAGACACTGCCCCTGGGGCCTACAATTGCCAGACCAGTCTTCCTAGCAGCACAAACACTCGTAGCATAAGATCAACAATGTATGTCTTCTTCGTGTTAAATTGTGGCAGATTCTCCAACTCTACTTAACTTCTTTTGACAAGTTGGGCCAAAGCATGGGCCTTCCAGTTCCCACTTAAGCCTTCTTCCTGCACCGCAGGCCAGGGTAGGGAACCAGAGCACTCATGTCGGTGGAGCACCTGTTGATTCCAGGTGCTGTACAGGGGTCATGCTGTAGCATTTGACAGTGACCCCTTCTCAGGGTGGATGTGATAGTTAAGAATGAGATCACCCTTTGTGTCACAAAACCAGAAATCATCTGAGCTGGGCTTGTTCTGTCACACACCCAGCTGGCTCCAAAGCCTTTCCCTGACCTGTTTTCCTTCCCATTGGACCCTGTGGCTTGTATGAACCTGTTTTCCTGGGAGCCAGTTCAGGCCTCTTACGCTAGAGCAGGTGCAAGTTGAGAGGCCCTCAACCCTCAGTTGTACCTCTGTGTTTGCTCCCATCTTCTCTAAGGCTGGCATGTGTAGGCCTTCCCAGGAGTGAGATTCTCCAGTCTGTTTTGTTCAGAGCAGAAGTGAACATGAGGAAAACAATAGAACTTTGGTTGAGTTTCATTTGTTGACTCACAGGTTCAATCTCCCTGTTTTTTCTTTGCAGATCATATTTTGTTCTAGTCTACATGTATAGTTGGAGTCTATATCAAGTGGGATTTCTGAGCTGGCTCTGGTCTTGCTGGCTTTGGGTGGTGTGGCCTTGGCCTTCGCTGTAGACCCAGCTCCGACCTCACTTGCTGCGAACCTGAGCTTTAGCTGTCTGTGCTGCATGTCCTCTTCCCAGCCTGATGTGAAGGATTCCTGGATCCTCAAGGGCCCAACACTGAATGCTATAGATGCTAGGAGCCAGGAGATGTTGCAGTACTCCACTGCAGTACTCTGCTTTGGCATGAGCCACTGGGAAGATTTTTAGTGATTAAATTCTGTGGGTTTAACCATGACCTTGGAGGATGTCAGTTGCCACCGCTTTATCCTGAGGAAGCCTATCACAGATGTGTAGAGGGATCTAAGAGGATAGCACCGTGGGGTAGTGTGACAGGGCCATTACTTTGGCATAACACAAAATAGCCAGCTAAATGTTGTCTGCTCATATTGTCCCATTTACCCCTATTCCGGCCTCCTCAGGATTCTGTTGAATAATAAATAATTTAGCCTCTTTCTTGGGGAACTCAGGTTGGGATAACCTAAATGGTTGCATTTACAATTTTCTGTAGGGCAACTGGGCCTTTTGTTAACAATTCAGATTTCAGAACCCTGCCCAAGAATAATTAGAATCTCTGTGTTCAGGGCTATGTATTCTAGCCAAGTTCTCTGAGTGATTCATATGCATATAATAATGCCTTCATTACTTTTCTCTCATTCCTGAGACAAAATGCATGATGCCAAGAATTAAGGAAGGAAAAGTTTATTTAGCTTGCAGTTTGTGGAGCTTTCAGTCCATACTCAGCTGGCTCCAAGGCAGAGTGGCATGTGGCAGAGGACAACAGTTCATGGCAGCAAAAAACTCTACAAGCAGCAAGAACAAAAGGGAGGAGCATCAGACAGCACACCTCTTTCTCTCCCTTATATTGTGTGCAGGCTGCCTGACCTCGTGTTGGTGTAGCACTCACACCTGTAATCTCAGCATTGGACCGTGAGTCAATCAAAAACTCTTGCATGGGGCTTTAGGGAGACATTGAGACACAAACGATGACATGCAACATGGGGAACATGCAGTTTCAGGCTAGGGTAGACCGAGGCAGAAGGACAGAGGAGGTGCTCTCTCAGCTGTTTGCCTGGGTCAAAGGAGAAAATTCCAGCTTCCAGTGGGAAACCTATCTGTCATCACTTAAGCTATGGTACATTTTCCAAATGAGTAATTCCAGATACACATGCTATCAAAAGATTTGACAGTAAAGCACCTTCAGGAAAAGCTAGTCAAGGGCCCGCAGTTACTAGGTGTTACTGTTGAGGCTGAAATCCTACTAAGGTTGCTCCCATGCTTGGTATCCTCACACAGTTACCCACAAGGATTGGTGAGTTCTAGCATGGAAGAGAGCCCTCGGAGTGCAGGGCCGTAAATGCTTGCATGGATAAGTGCTCCTTAAAAGCTCCTCAGCCACATAGACACAGTGTACACGGAAGGCCCAGGCTGGTGATGTTACTCTCAGTGATGGTGGTGGGCTTGGGCCAGGCAACAATTAATGCAACTTCCATACCAGCAATTCTAGGATTTCGTTAACATTTCCTACTGAAAGAGATTTTCTAAATATGGCTAAGAATTTAGGGGGACTTGGGAGGCATGTCCATTCCTTAGATGATTCTCTGGCCTTGTATCTGGTGGAGTGTCTAGACCTTAGTGTGTCCTCAGCAAATGTCAGTTGATAAATGGATACAAGTAAAAGAATGGATGATGAGCGGAACACTAAAATGTGACAATCCATATGAGACGGGGTTGGCATATTTCAGGAAATCTGTGAAGCTCATTTTGTTCTTGGCATTTCCCTGCTTTTCTTCTTCCATACTCAAATCCACCTGGCCCTTCTGTCCCTTGGTATAACTCCTTCCAAAATCCTTGTATTTGTCAAATATTTCTATGCTTTAACTGAAGGCTTGAGAAAAAATAAAGAATTCTGGGAGCAGTGTCCTACTTAGGCTTGAAGCTCCTCTCACGGACCTTGCTTCCCTGGCCAATTTTATGTGTCAACTTGATTGGCCGTGAGGAGTCTAGACATTTGGCCAGACGCTCTGGGTATGTCTGTGAGCGAGTGAGCTTCTAAATGAGATTAACATGGATTACCTTCCCTCCTGGGAGTGGGTGGAGCTCACACAATCTGCTGAGCATCAGAATAGAACAAAAAGCCTAGTAGGAGGAAATGCTTTTTGTTTGACTGCTTGGGTTGCCAGCCTTCAGTCTAAGACAGAGACACCTGGGTCTCTGGACTTCGGACCCAAATTGGAACCACACCTTGGCTGCTTTCTGTCTCTAGTCTACTAACTGCAGCTTTTCTCAGTTGTCATAGGAGCCATTTAT
>NDGM010833712.1:0-11208 GCA_002564305.1 Octomys mimax
CGTGGGGGTGCGGTGGGAGCCTGAGCCTGCCCTGTGGGTGCCGTGGGGGTGCGGTGGGAGCCTTGAGGCTGCCCTGTGGGTGCCGTGGGGGTGCGGTAGGAGCCTGAGCCTGCCCTGTGGGTGCTGTGGGGGTGCGGTGGGAGCCTTGAGCCTGCCCTGTGGGTGCCGTGGGGGTGCGGTGGGAGCCTTGAGCCTGCCCTGTGTGCAGGGTTCCCTAGCTGCAGTGGAAGCATTTGTGCAGGCCCAGGATGCAAGCACAGGCTGCTTTGGGTGGGGTTCCCTGCCAGAAATGAGGGGTTCCTTGTGAGGCTGGCAGTGAGTGGACCCTGAGCCAGTGTGGTCCCAGGCCTGCCAGTCACACAGGCTCCAGTTCTAGTTACGGACTGGGGTCTAGGTGCGTGGGTAGCCTGGTCCTTCTGGGCCTTGGTTTACCCATCTACGCTGTGGAGCATGCTTTCCTTGAAGGGCCTGGGTGGGTCTCTTGTGTTCCTAACTTTATGTCCATACCCTCACCCCCAGGGCCTGACAGTGGGCCATTTGGGGACAAGGACCCCTGTGGAGTGTCCGGGAGCACTCTCTCTAGGCCATGGCGGCTGGACCTCTACAGTGTCCCTGGGCACTGGCAGGGTCATCCTCAGTCCATGCACTCAGGTCCCTCTACGCAGTGGCCTGGTGTTTACCCAGAGCCACGCTTCCACCCGGGGACTTGGTCGCTTCCTGCTGATGGCGCTGGCAAGTGGGAGTTCTGGGTGGCATGGCAGAGCGCTGAGCTGGTACTGCAGAAGGGGAGGGAGGTTGAGCCCAGAGAAGGCCACTTGGTGCCAAAGGAGAGCAGAGTTCACTGCCACAAGCCTGGTCGCGCCTGGTGCCCCTCAGATCCAGGAGGAAGCTGCCTAAAGTCCTGGGTTTGGGGCTGGGTGACCCCAGATTGTTTATGGTGTTGTGATTGCCCCAAGATACCTCATGTCCCTGCTGACTGCCACCCTGGAGACTCAGGGCCGAGGAGCTTAGGCACAGGGGGCCAGAGGCCAACATGGACTTCTCAGGGCTTTGCCAGGACCCTGTTGCCCTCTATGGGGGCCACAGCCTTAGTCCCCAGACACAGGTGCCTGCATGGGGTGCTGTGCTTCCTTTCTAACCCCTCTGACCCCAAACCCAGGGTGGCGGTAGCCTGGAGGCCTGGTGTTCTTGGGGGGCCCAGAGCAGCAGCAGCTGGGTGGAGGCTGGGCAGGGCAGGATGGGCCCAGCGCCTCCCACTGTCTGTGTGGCCATGCAGGCCTGCCCTGGATGCAGTGGCCATCAGCAGGCTGAGGCTCGGTCCAGAAGGACCACGTCAGAGCCAGGGCATCTCTGATGAGGTCGTCGTCATGGCCATGAGAGGCCCAGGGTCTGTGTGGAGTGCCAGGATCAATGCCATCCTGAAGTTGTTGCTATGACTTTGACCACATCCCTGGAACTGAGGAGTTGAGCTTTTGGGGAAGCAGGAGAGGGGTAATGAGGAGCCCTCTCTGCTGAAAACCTACAACTCCCCAGTGGAAAGGGTGTCAGAATGTGGCGAAGCTGTGCATGTAACTGAGTGGCACAGCTGCCTGGCAAGTGCAGGGTCCTGAGTGTGATTCCTAGTACCAGAAAGCCAAAGAATGTGGCAAAGCCAGGGCCTGATGCAGTGTGGACGGGCTGCTCCCTGGTGGGTGTTGCTGCCCATGGATGGGGCTGGGGGGTGAAAACCAGGGCATGGGCGTCACGTCCTCCCAGGCGCCCCTCATCTGCTGCCCGCCAAGCTGCTGCTTGGTGCCTCCTTTGGAGGGTGAAGCCAGCAGTGTGTGTGCACTTGGTTTGCCTGTCGTCCGACCCCCCATCTGTCCGCCCACCGCCTCCTGCTCCCGAGCTCCTCACTCAGTCCTCCAGGAGTGTGCTGCTGGCCGCAGGCTTCGTGCGGTCTGTCCGCAAGGTCTCTGTCTGGGGACAGGGTGATGATGCCAGGGGAAGGCCAGAGTGGTGTGGCCCTGGGAAGAGACTTCTGCTTGCTCCAAGAGCAGTGCTGCCCCGCTGCTCCTGTGGCCGAAGCAAAGATCACAGGGCCAAGGCCAGGCTGGCCCCATCCAGGCCCAGGGAGAGGAAGGCCCTGCTGCCGCCGGGTGGCATCCTCAGTCCACCCTCAGGTCTGACGGTCGTGGTTGGGACTTAGCTGCAGTCTATACCAGTGAAGGACCTGGTGCAGAAACAGCAGAGGCCAGGTGGGCTTCCAGGTGCCCCTCCCGGTAGACTGTGTGGCGCCGCTCACGCTGCGAGGATGTGCAGGGTGTGGCGGCCCAGGACTGCTGCCTGCGCTGCACCTGGCCCATCTCTGTTGGCCTGTGTTCCTGGCCATGGCGCCCCCTGAGTCATGGCCGGCACAGACCATTTACTATGGCTCAAGGATCAGGGACACTGTGACCCTTCTTTTGGTTGTGACATGGAGTGACGTCAAGGTGCTCTTGCCCTTGGGCCTGGCAGCAGGCGGTTTCTCTGTGCAGAAGTGTGCAGTACTTGCCAGGGGTCATGGTGCTTGCTTGGTATCCCAGCACTCAGGAGTCTAATGCCAGCCTGAACTGTGTGGCAAGACCCAGTCTCAGAAACAAAGTTGGACCCGCGCTGCAGGAGCCCTTCCTTCCCGCCCCCCTGCGCTCGCTGCATTTGCCTATGCCACTTCTGCCAGGGAGAGAGAAAGTGCAGCACGGAGGGCCTCTGGCCCCAGGGCCCACGGGAGGGGGCTGCATGGCAGCCTGCTGCATGAAGCCGGGATGCGAAGAGGATGTGAACAGGCCTGAGGGACCCCCACCCGGGAGGGGCAGCAACCCCCCCCCGCCAGGTCCAGTAGGGGAGGGTGCTCTCTTCCTAATGGCAGCCACCTGCTCCGGTCCACCTGGCCTACAGGAAACAGCATCTACCTGGGCTCTGACATGCTGCTGGGGCTCCTGGCATCTGCTCAGTTCCCGGGGCTCTTCCCACCCCACAGCCAGGTTGGCACGAGGGGCTGCATGTGGGGGGATGCAGTGCAGACCTAGTGGTCATCCCTCTGCAGTGCGGTGGTCCCTCCTGCCTGAGGGCCACACACGTCCCCTCAGGGTACCCACACATCTTCAGGGCCACTCCAAGGAGCAGGGCATGTGGAGAGCTGCAGGCCCAGCTTGAGCAGCGGTGCTGCCTGGTAGGAGCCCTGGGGACCTGGGGGCTCGGGTAGGTCCCTGGGGTCCAGGGCATCTGGCCCTGTGTGGCTGCGCTGGGCTTCTACCCTGGTTCTAGCTGGAGGAAGGATGGTTTCTCCTGGGTCCACACAGAGCTGTCGGCTGGGGTGAGACCCGGGCCTGATGTGCTCTTGCGCAGTTCGCAGCCAGCCGCATTTGGGGTCCGCGCTCCTTTGGGTGTCTGCTGTGGCACCCTCACCACAGTTGCTGCCTCTCTTTTGCAGCTGCAGCTTCAGAAGTCTCAGTACCTGCAGCTGGGCCCAAGCCGCGGCCAGTACTATGGTGGGTCCTTGCCCAATGTGAACCAGATCGGGAGCAGCGCTGCAGATCTGCCCTTCCAGGTGAGCTGGACTTGCAGTGGCCTCCCTGAACTCTGCCATCCCTGGCCCCACCTGAGGAAACAGCAGCCTAGGCTCTGGCTGCAGAAGCTGTAAGCCCCTTGCTTCTCAGGGGAAGGTCCAGCTGCCTGACCCCACTATTAGAGCAGGACCCTCTGGACAGACCAGGGTGTGGCTCCGCTCTGCCTTACCAGAACTCACCTGAGCGAAGTGGGCCGGGCCTCTCCCTGTCCTGGCCCACAGGCCCCGGTGACCACAGAGCCAGCTGCCCTGGTGATGGGACTCAGCCTGTGGATAGCTGAGGCCATGAGGGCCAACGGGACCAGGCTGTCCCTCCTGCGCCCTGAGTCACAGCAGCCCCTCCACCTGCTGTGGGAAGGGTGGGGTGCACCCCAGGGGTACAGACTTCAAGGCCACGTGTTACCTTGACTTCCCCTGAGCTTTTCATACCACTCCAGGCCTCCTCTCCCCTTCCTGCATCTGTCTCGCAGAGGGCTCCGGCCCCCCTAGAAGGGCTTGTTCCAGGCACTCTTGCCTCAGCCCACAGGGAGTTGCGTGAGCCCTTCCAGGCCGAGGGGACACAGGCCCTACTGGGTGTCTGCTGCCTGAGGCCCGCAGGCGGGGGCCCCATGCACTCCGCCTGCCAGGTGTCTGAAAGTCTTGGTTCTTGCATTTTCAGCCCAGCGGATTTCTGGGGGAGGCCCTGGCGGCGGCTCCTGTCTCTCTGGTAATTGAGCCCCCAGCTGAGGCCACAGTATCCCTGGTGCCAGTCCTCGAGACCCCCAATGCGTGGGCACTGGGTGTCTTCGAGTCCCCCTTGGCTGCCCCTGTGGCTCCCAAGGAAGCATCCCATCCCCCATCCCCCACCTTGGGAAGATTGTTGGTCGCATCAGGGCCCCAAGCTCTTGGGGTCTGCACAGTGCTACACCCACATCTCCCAGTCTAGGGTGCACCAAGTGGGATCCGAGCATGCGTCCCGTGCTGCATGGTCCCCTCTGCACATGCGTGTGCACGGAGCCCAGAGCAGGCCACAGGCTCCGCGCGGCTCCTTCCTCTCCCCTGGCTTCCGTCCCTTGGTTACCCATGGCCTAGGTGCTCCTCAGAGCCAGCAGGTTCCCTGCCCTTGCTCAGTCACCATCTCCTGGGCTCTCAGCCTTCAGGGGCAGCAGTGCAGGAAGACCCATGGCAGCGGTCCTTCCTGGGTCCAGCTGGACCCTGGGGCAAGCGGGCTCCCAGGATCCCCGCTGCGGGTACCTGTGCGAGTGAGGTTCCTATCATGTCAGCCTCACCCTGTGCCTGCTGCCTGCACAAGACAGGGTCCAGGGGCCAGATGGCCAGGCAGGCACCCCACCCCATCCGGAACTGGCAGAGGCAGCTGATCTCGCCTGGTCAGGTGGCAGTGCAGGGCCAGGGCGGGCAGAGCACAGGTTTCAGGCAGCTTGGGTGCCGGAAGGAAGTCCCGTCCAGCCAGGGCCTGCCTTGGCTCTGGCAGGCCTGGATGAGTGTGGGAGAGGGCAGCCCAGGACAGTGCCCGGAGCCCAGAGTGCGTGCCTGGCCAGGCCAGCCCTGCATCTGGCTCTGCCGGAAGCCCGGCCCTGTCTTGGCAACTCCTCAAGGGTCGGGTGTGGGGAGGCCTGTGTGCACCTGGCCATGGGCTGCTCAGCCGTTGCACCCTGGCACCCGGCCGGTGCTAGGCCCTGAGCTTGTGCCGCTCTGCCTGGCCATGCATGCCAGCTGTGCCTCTCGCCTGTGTCCCTAGCCTGGGACCCCCCACTGGCTCATGTGCCCCGTCCTCGTGCTCAGGGTTGGGGGCTGAGGCCGCAGAAGGAGGCCGTCTTGGCCGCAGTGTGGCATCTAGGGTATTGGAGCGGGATCCTTGAGATCCAACTAGGGGACTCGGGCAGCCCAAGCCGCACTCTGTAACCATTGCCTCCGTATCTCTCCCCCCCTCTCTCCTCCCGCCCTGCGTCTCCATCCCTTCCTTGTCCTCAGACGCCCTTCCAGTCCTCCGGCCTGGACACCAGCCGGACTACCCGACACCATGGGCTGGTGGACAGAGTGTACCGTGAGCGTGGCCGCCTCGGGTCCCCACACCGCCGGCCCCTGTCGGTGGACAAGCATGGACGGCAGATATCCTTTCCCAGGATGGAGCCTTGGGGAGCCCAGGCCCTAGTGGCAGCTGTACCCTGAGTTTGCCTAGTAGGCTCTGGTATAGCTGCCCACTGCTAGCTTCTGCCAGCTCCAGGGCTGGAATCAGGCCAACCTGGGAGGACTTCCTGGAGGAATCAGTGCCTTCTGACAGCACAGAATTAAGGGCAAGGCTGGGCCTTGAACCCCATTCCTGCCACACCTGGGCACGTGTGTGTGAGGGGTCTGTGCTGGGGGGTGTCACAGGGTGCCCTGGAGCAGCGTGAAGGCGGGCAGGAAGTCCTGCCTCAGTCAGCCCTGCAGTGCAGTCTAGGGCCTGTGGGCTTCCTGCCCTGGCCAGGAGCAAGGCGCAGGTGCAACCTGAACGGGTCTGAGGTGACAGCTGAGTCCCCTTAACTCCTCACACGCTGACAGCTGCCCATACGGCACCGTGTACCTCTCGCCCCCCTCGGACAGCAGCTGGAGGAGGTCAGTGTCGGGCACAACTGGGAGTTGCTGGAAGTGGGCCCTCCCGCCACACCGCGGTCGCAGCCTGGAGAGTCTTCAGAGTTTCCTCTTACTCTTTGTTGTTGTTCTATATTTTAGGGAAGGGTCTGCCAGGTGCTCAGAGTCTCACTACTAGATCAGACTCGCAGTGATCTGCCTGTTTACAGCCGCCCAAGCGCTGGGATTACAGGCGCGCCACCACGCCCAGTCTCAGCATGCCCCGGAGGCGGGGCCGGCACACAGGCGCTTTGATCCTCTGAGCTATTTAGCTGGCCCTTCCACTTACTTACGACTTAATTTTTTTCTGCTGCTTTTTTACTCAACCAAAATTGGGTATTCCATGTCATTTTTATTCTTTTAAATTTTATTTTGTGAAAGGGCTCTTAGAGTCCTGTACCCCATGATTCTGTGGCCTCAGCCTCCTCAGTAGCTGGGACAAGAGGCCGCTTCACCAGGCCCAGCTGCTCCTTTTTGTGTGTGTGACACCAGGACTCAAACTCAGGACCTTGCGCTTGCCAGCAGGCACCGTGCCCCTGAAGCTGCTCATGTTTAACTTAATGCTACGTTGTGGGTTCGTTACATGTTGCTAAATAGTCACTGAAAAATTATAGAGTGTTCTATATCAATGATGGAAAACTAGGAAAATATACAACTATATCTGTCAGAAGAAAAGGAGCCCTCATGGTTGCTGTCGTCAGGAAAGATCGAAATGGCTGAGCACAGGGACGCACCCCTGTGGCCCAGCGCTGTGGCTGGGGCAGGAGGATTGCAAGGTCCAGTGCAGTCCCCTGGGAGCTCAGTGACTCGTGCACACCTGTCTCAGAATAAGAGCGGTGGGGTGCAGCTCTGAGCGCAGGCCTTGGGGTCCCCACACATGTGCACACATGCACAGAAGGAGGCCAGGAGGCGAGGAGGGAGCTGGGCAGGGAGCTCTGACACTGGCTCAGGACCTGCGGAGACCCGCAGGGGCGTAGTTCAGGGCCAGCGTCCTTATGACCTTTGGCCTTGCACCGAGTTCCTTTCTGGTCACTGCATCCCCATCAGGTGTCCTGTGCTCCTTAAACTCCTGGCTGCGCCCCAACACAGGCCTTCCTAGCCAGGGAGCCGTTTTGGGGACCGCCTGGGCTGCTCTGTCCTCGCTGTCCTGGGTGGCCACCAGCAGGCCCAGAGCACAGCGCCACCCAGCTCCCCCGTGGCTGGGGCTCAGGGAGTGGGCTGCCTGTCTCTGTGCCTTCCGACAGCACAGAATCAAGGGCAAGGCTGGGCCTTGCACCCATTCCTGCCACAGCTGGCACGTGTGTAAGGGTCTGTGCCTGCTGTGGGGCCCTGTGGCACAGCTGCCTCCCTGGGGCTGCCGCTCCTCGCCCTGCATCATTGCCCCGGAGGGCGGGGTGGCTGCTTGCCAAGGCCCGCACAGCCACTGCAGCGTCCTCTGGGCTTGAGTCTTTGGGTTTGGGCTGTGGTCCAGGCGCTGGCAGAGGAACCCCAGCCCGGCGCCCAGCCCCACATCTGCCTCCCTTTCCCAGGACCAACTCTGATTCTGCCCTGCACCAGAGCACAATGACACCCGCCCAGGTGGAGCCCTTCACGGGGGGGCCTCAGGACACACACCAGAAGAGAGGTACCGGCAGGGCACTTGGGTCTCCAGTGGGGTCAGGAGGGCCAGCAGGTGGCCTTTGTGCCCTGGGAGGCCACCACCAATGGGCTGACGGATCATCAAAGGGTCAGCCTGTGATGTGGGATGAGGAGGGGAGCAGGGACACCGTCAGAGGTAGAGGGTGGGTTTGGAAGAGTACATCGGAGTTTTCTGGGCAGAGAAAAATGCTCCTGTGAATGGACACTGTCTCATAGCAGCTGGCGGCGGGGAGGATATACAGACAGCTATTGCAGATGTAGGGCAGCAAGCCCACAGGGAGGGGACTTGGCAGCCCAGGGTGGGCCTTTAGCTTCAGGCAAGGGGTGCGTGCTGAGGTCTGTGTGGAGGGGGGGCCTGCCTGGCACAGTACTGCATGTGGGAGGTGCCTGCAACCCTCACCACAGACAGTGGCATCCTGTCCCAAGAGGAGGGCCAGAAGTCCAGGAAGGAGCAAGGGTGTGCCTGAGCCTCCTCCAGTGGGTGCCCCAGCACGGGACCCTGGGGCCCTGGGGCTGTGCTTGGGACTTCTGCTCCTTGACACCCTGAATGGGGGTGGAGCTGGGGTGGAGGGCGCAGCGTGGTGGGGCGGGGCTCCTCCTGCTGCCCCAGGACTCTGGCTCTGCGTTTGGCCTTAGCCAAAAGGCCGAGAAGCATAGGCCACGGTCCTCGGGCCCAGCCTTGAGTGCAGAGCTCTTCTTGTTTTTTATAAGGTGCCAGTCTTTGCTCATTTGCAAAGAGTTTTCAGTGGACCCTTTCATAGCCCTCTCGAGGTCTCCGTAAGACAAGGTCCCCTGCAGTCCTAGCGAGGCAGGCATGTTCCACAGGGGGCTGTGTGATGAAGTTTTGCCCTCAAGGTCCTTGTCTCTACCCCAGTCTTGCTGTTGACGGTCCCAGGGATGGACGAGGCCACGTCAGAGGCAGACACGACTTTGTCCAAGCCGACCTGGGAGGCCAAGAAGGTAAGGGCTACCGGTTGCCTGGCTCTTTCCGAGCCAGCGCCACACTGCAGTGGCTCCCCTAGCCCCAAGGAGCGGTCCTTGCTCAGATGTGCCACTGCCCAACATGGAGTGTTCCTATCTGTGCCTCAGTGACACTAGGCCCATCTCCCTGGCGAGAAGCACACCAAGAGGTTGGGGAGCTAGCTCGGTGGTCTGAGTGCGTGCCTGGAAAGTGCAAGGACCTGGATCCAATCCCTGGTGCCATGTGCTGTGCTGGCCTTGGAACCCCAGGTGTGCCCTGCTCCGGAACCAAGCGTGGTGGTGCACGCCTGCGGTCCCTGCGCTGGGGGGCTGAGACAGGAGGATCACGACAAGTCTGAGCTGCAGTCCAAGCTGAATAGCGAGACCATGTACTAAATGAATAATAGAAGCACACAGAGCAGTAAACGCAGTGTCCAGCCGTCACAGTGACAAGGACAGCAGCACAGGTTTTCATCTCGGTTGGGGACCATGGCACATTCCTGTAATCCAAGCTGTTCAGGAAGCTGAAGCAGGAGGATCTGGAGTGTGAGCCCAGCTTGGGCCGCCAAGCAAAACCGTGTCTCAGAGTGAAAAATGAAAAAGGACGAGGACTATAGCTGTATATAAAGGCCCTGTATTCCGTCCCCAGTACTGCAAACAGAAGTAAAGAAATAAAGGAATTCTGGAGAAATGAAGACCTGTAGTAATGCTGTCACCTGGCGAGACAGGGCGGGGTGCTCCCCTGGCGCACTAATGAGCCCCCAAACCAAAACCAGACACCAGGCCCTCCAAGCGCAGACAGAAGCGAGTTGAAATGTCCGGGAGCGGGAAGGTGGGTCTGAGCCCCAGCTTCTGGGGCTCCCTCTCCGCTGTGCAGGACCAGCCCAGGCGAGCCTCGGGTGTGGTGTTTCCGCTGTGCTCCGCAGTCCTGTCCTGTCTCCTGGCTGGTGGGCAGGGCAGAGCACTCTTGCGAGTTGTCTGCAGAAAGTCAGTGGCAGGGGCTCTGTGGAAATCCTGTGAAAGCGGAGTGGTTACTTGGTCAGGAGCGTTCGGCCCCGAGGCCGGAGCGAGCTCAGGGCCGGGGGCCGGGTGTGTCTCCCCCCAGCCTGTGGCCGGGAGCTCGGGATGGAGGTGTGTCTCCCACCTCCAGGGGGATTCCGCTGATGCGCTCTGGCTGCGGAGCCCTCCCCTTAGACAGGGAGGGGCGTCGGGGCTGCCATCCGGGGCCCAGCAGAGGGCTGTCCTGGAGCCCAGGGGGTGCGAGGGCCTGTGTGGGCGTCACACATCTGCCCGTCCCTGGGCTGTGCTGGGCACCTGCCTCAAGCTGCATGGGGCACCTCCCCCTGCCCTTCCCTCGCCTGGAGACTGCCAGCTGCTCGTGGACTCCCTCATGGCCGGGAACAGGTGCAGCCTCTCCTAGGACCAAGAATGGTGGCAGAGCCAAAGCCCTGGCCTTGGTCCTCAGGGACTGCTGTGACCTCCCCCACACCTGCCCTCATGGTGCTGTGGCTCCTGGCCCATGCCTCTGCTTCCAGAGCCCCCACAGGTGGGATGACCCCACCCCCTGGGGACACCACTGTTCACTGAGGGACCTCAGATCCCTGGCAAGCTGGCCTCTGTCGGGAAGGGCAGATTGGGCCAGCCCTGGGGTGCACCTCTCAGCCTCTGCTGTCGTCTCTTTCAGACAGGGTCCAGGCCCAAGTCCTGCGAGGTCCCAGGCATCAAGTAAGTCCTGCCCGTCTGGCGGCCAGGCCCTCCTCCTGCACCCCCCCACCCCCGGCCTCTGGGGCAGCCTTGAGCCCTGAGCTCACCCTGCCCATCTGGCCTCTCCCCAGCATCTTCCCATCTACCGACCAGGAGAGTACGACGGCGCTGATCCCCGCAACCCACAACACAGGGGGCTCCCTGCCTGACCTGACCAACATCCACTTTCCATCCCCGCTGCCGACCCCGCTGGATCCCGAGGAGCCCCCATTCCCCACGCTCAGTGGCTCCAGCAGTACTGGCAACCTGGCGGGCAACCTGACCCACCTGGGCCTTGGTGGCGCCAGCCAGGGTGAGGCCATCGGGTTACATCGTCCTGTGGGGTGGGCTTGAGTGGGTGGAGATGCATCTGGGGCTTGTGGGGTGTGGGCACTCCATGTGGCTTCTGGGGAAGCTGGGGTACCCTGGAGGGCCCTGGGGCCAGCAGGCTGCCTCTTTGCAACCCCTCATGGGTTCTGACTGGCAGCTCACTGCCCACCTGTGCACCATGGCCTGGTACCTCCTGAGCTTCACCTGCCTTGCCTGATCTGTGGGGTCAGCCCAGGGTGCTTGTCCTGTCTTCCTGGGGACTCTGGGGGCTCCACCAAGGATGGTAGAGCTTCCCCACCTTCCCCATCTTCCCCCATGTATCACAGGCAGGACCTTTCGGC
>NDGM010833927.1:0-12825 GCA_002564305.1 Octomys mimax
CTCTTGGGAGGCTGTAAACAAGCGGATCACTGTGAGTCTGATCTAGTAGTGAGACCCTGAACACCCTGTAGACACTTCCAAAAAAAAAAAAAAGAAAAAAAGAAAAAGAAAGAAAGAAAATGGGGGGGACTTTGGCTTGAGGAGAACAGAAGCTGCAGGGGCACAGCTCTGATGAAGAATCCGGGCTGCTGTTCACAGAGGAGAAGGTTGCGCTCTCACAGGGCTGCTGAGCAGGCCTGGGTCTGGCTGCTCACCATCTCCACTCTCGCTGAGGCTCCTGACAAGTCCCGGGGGCTCGGGGGCAGTCCTGTGACCACGAGAGGACTGCCCCTCCTTGGTCGGGAGGCGCTGAAGTTCTACCAAGGCTCTGCCGGTGTCCAGGTGACTGCAGGGTTAGGACAGTGACTGGAGGCTTCTAGATGCCTGTTCTAGGGGCTCTGGAGCAGGACATTATGAAAGCTGGTGGCTGAATGTCACTGCAGCTCTCTTGATGTCATCAGATGTCCCAAAGGGGGATGGGGGGTGATTTCGGGCTGGGAAACCTTTCACTGCCTGTCGTTACACACTCCTTCGGTGATTACCTCGCCTCCACTCTGAGCCGAGCAAGGATCTGGCCCAATTTTAAGGCAGTAAAAGAGAAGCGATACCAAACGAAAGCAGAAATACTAAGCCTTTGTGGTAGTTACCCATTAGGCATTTGTAGGCTCAAGGGAGGAGTCATTGCTATTTTGTTTGTTTGTTTTTTAAACAAAAACAGTTTTAAATCCCTGACAGCCTCAGAAGAAAGCACAAGTTATGCTTTTAATGAATAAGATGAAGGGGCTCAGGGTCTGACCATCCTCTGTCCTCTGTGACGATGCCTGCAGCCTGCCACCTGCTCCCCACCACCCTCACTGCATTCACCTGCTGCTAACACAGGCCGCCCGCTCAGGAGGCCAAGCGACTCCCAGAGAGCAGCCATTCGCTAGTGCTCTCTGTGCACGGAGAGATGGCTTGGAAATGGGTCACGAAGCTGGCTGGCTCATGCGGGGTGACTCTAGGGTGGCCCAGGGCTCCACCAGACCAGCCTTGCCACCAGCATGATGGCCGTGGAAGACAGACTGCAGCAGCAGAGGGACAAGCTGAGCCTGTGGCCGGCAGCGGTCTGAAGGCTGAGGCCTCACACGGTGCTGATGTCCCTACGTTCGGGGCTCTGTCTGGTCTCCAGTGCCCCCGCCTCAGTCATGCTTGTGGAGTGTCCCAGGCAGAAGGGAAGACAGGAGGGTCGAGAGCAGGCAGTGTAGGGCCCAAGAGGTGCAGGCACAGGGGGAAGCTCTGGCTTTCCTGGAAATGGCTCCAGCTGCAGCGTCCCTTCCTGCTGTGACAAGCGACAAGCAGCAGGGCTTCTCTGTAGGTGGCCAGTGCATGGTGGCAGCGACCCTGCCTCCTACTTCTGCCATGACTAGCTGTGGGATTCAGATGAAGAGCAGCCACCTGGGCCACAGCAGACAGGAAGGTCCTTCCAAGAGGCCCGTCCTGATCTCTGACGGCCAACCTGCACCCATGACAGGCACCTGGCCCAAAACCCTTTCATCTGCGACTGTAACCTCAAGTGGCTGGCGGACTTCCTGCGCACTAACCCCATAGAGACCAGTGGGGCCCGCTGTGCCAGCCCTCGGCGCCTCGCCAACAAGCGCATCGGGCAGATCAAGAGCAAGAAATTCCGGTGCTCAGGTAGCTGTCTGCTGTCTGTCTGCCTGTGGTCGGCTCAGAGATCAGTGGTAGGTCCTGGAAGGCTCCAACTAGGGTGTCCCCGGGCACTTGGTCTCCCGCTGAAGGCCCCACACTAGGCTTTGGCTCTGCGTTGGTGTTTGGGAGGCAGGGCTTCTTGTGGGCCCAGCAGGAGCCCCTAGTGTCCACTCACAGCCAGCTCACCTGTGCAGGTGCTGCTGCTCTCAGGCCTTATAAGACACCCAGGGGGCTTTGTGAGGTAGGAGCCCCCTTGAGGCTGTGGGACGCCGAAGTGCCCTCAGCTGCTACAGTCCACTTGGCATCTCGCCAGGGACGATGTGGGCTGCTTCTGAGCCTGGCCCTGGTTCAGGACCTGACACCACCCTGCTCTGTCCACTGTGTGAGGTCAGCACAGCTCCTGCCTGTGCCTTCGCAGTGAAAGGTTTGATCAGGTGTGGCGCTGCCTCGCACGGTCCTGCGCAGGGTCACAAGTGCTCTGGGGTAAGGTCTTCTGCACACAGGCATGTGGCAGATGGGCACCATGTTCCAACCACATTCCTGGGTGCCGCAGCAGGCTGTGGGGCCGGGCCCAGCTGCTCCTGTGTCCTAATGCATCTGCTTTTCTCCCCAGCCAAGGAGCAGTACTTCATCCCAGGTAGGAAGTGAGAGCACTATGGCAGTGGGTGGGCAGGATGGAGGGCTCGGGTCACCCTGGTTTGGTTGGGGCTGCTCAGAACCTGCCGTGGCCCTCAGCTCTGACCCATCCTGTCACTCAGGCACCGAAGATTACCAGCTGAACAGTGAGTGCAGCAGCGATGTCGCCTGTCCCCACAAGTGCCGCTGTGAGGCCAGTGTGGTGGAGTGCTCCAGCCTGAAGCTCTCCAAGCTCCCTGAGCGCATCCCGCAGTCCACAGCTGAGCTGTGAGGACCCCAGCCCTCCCCCAGGGCCCCTCCCTAGCACCCTGTGATCCCACTGTGCTGGCTCCAGGCTTTGCTCTGCTCCACTCTGTTTGGGACCACAGAAGACACCAGTCAGGGCTGCCTCAAAGACTTTGGTGCCCAGACTGGGTCACCAGCTTGAACAAGGGGTGGTTTCCCCAGTGGCATTTTGTCTTCTTTGGCGGGACATGATTCCATGAGCTTAAGCTGGGACTTCAGCCATCCCTTCACTATTAATTTTTAATCTGTGAAAATGAGCTCATGCATATCCGCATGCATGTGTGTAGACATCTGCCCGGGTCACTCGTGTACATAACTTTTCATAACACTTTCATTTACGTCTCCCCTAGGCCCAGGCCCAGGCTTCCTATGAAACAGAACCGATTTGCCTTGCCAGAGAAATTCTTCTAGGAGTCCCCTGTGCTTGTGTCTAAATCAGTCTCAATTCTAAAGATCCCCCAGTGTTCATCATTATTGGCATGTCTCTTTTCATTGTCTTTTCTTTTTCTTTTTCTTTTTTTTTTTACAGACGATTGAATAACAATGAAATTTCCCTCCTGGAGGCCACTGGGATATTTAAAAAACTTACACATCTGAAGAAAATGTGAGTTACCTGTTGGCTGGAAGCTGCCCCACCAGGTGCTGGCCTGGGAAGAACAGGGAGAAGCCTGGGGTGGGGAGCCCTCCGGGAGCTGGGGACCCGGCTCCTGGGCGTGGCGGTGTTTGGCGCAGGAAGGGAGGGGCTTCTAGGTACAGGCCCTTGGAAACCCCTGCATGCCTCCTATCCTAGCAACCTGAGCAACAACAAGGTGTCAGAAATTGAAGACGGTGCATTCGAGGGTGCGGCCTCCGTGAGCGAGCTGCATCTGACTGCCAACCAGCTGGAGTCCATCCGGAGTGGCATGTTCCGGGGTCTGGACGGCTTGCGGACCCTGTGAGTGTGGGGCCAGGCATTGGAGGGAAAGAATGAGAGGTGGAGAGGCCCTCCCTGGTCCTGCTTGGAGGAAAGGGCAGGACAGGCAGCCCCACCCCAACAACCCTGCAGTGGGGCCTGTCCTCTTGTTCTTTAGTGTGTGGGCTAGTTCCTCAGAAAGGTCCAGAGTCATGTGGCACTGTGTCCTGTGGTCAGGCTGCAGTAGCCCAGCACAGGTGCAAGCAGGGTGGGCTGAGTAGCACTGAGAAGACATTGCCTAGGGTACGTGGGGGACCTGTGATGTTGGACCAGGGATGCCATCCTTGGACTGGGGACCCATGACCTAGAGCTAGAGCTTGCCTGGCCCTGGGAGCTCCCTGGCACCCTGGGGTCTTCACCACTCCATAGACACAGTCCACCTAGGCAGAGCCAGAAATTCAGGTGGCCCTGGGGGCCTTTAGTGTCCACTAGACAGGGCTGCCTTCTACCACAAAGGAATGTTTTGTGTTTACACTGACCAACCCGGAAGCTGCAAAGTGACTGTGTGACACTTAGTTTTGATTCATTTAAATCTAGAGGCCGGGGAGATGGCTCAGTGGAATAAGCACTTGCCTGGGAAACACAAGGGTCTGAGTTCAATCCCCAGTTCAAAAAAAAAAAAAAAAAATTCAAAATAGCTGCATGTGGGTATTGGCCACACAGTTCAGGAAGCTACCTGCCTGCATGTAAATCCCAGCTCTGCAGCAGGGCTTAAATCTGCTTTCTGAGCATGCATCTCTGTTTGTGGAAGGTGAGTGAGTGTGTGACAGGGCTCCCTCCCCATCTCTATGTGTTTTACAAAAGGATTTTACTCGCACTGTTCTGTAGCTTGCTTTCAGCATGGCCATCTTTCTAGGCTGTTCCTATCTGGCTGCCTTATCCTTCTTTATGTTTGTCCAGTTTTCCTTGGATAAGGATGCACTGGAATCTCTCCACTCACTTGTGTTTAGTGCCAGAGACAGCAGAGACCCACGGGGTGGGGGTGGGGGCGGTCAGTGTAGGTCGGGGGCGTGCAGGGCCCAGCAAGGACCACTGCTACCATCGAGGGCTGTCCTTCCAGCCTTTGGTATACCTGTATGCTTGCTACCATCTACGTGCATAAGTGCATGTAGACGTGCACATACAGATATAGGTATGTCTGTGTGGCTGTCGCAGTTATGCCATAAACATATTCGTTCTCTCCAAAAGTTACTCCCACCCTCTTTCTTTATTCTTAGCGGAACAAGAACACCTAGCATAAGGCCGTGAGCTCAGTCCCTGATACCACATACACACGCACGCATGCATGCACGCACGCTTGCACGCAGTGGTTACCCTGGATAGGCCTCTAGTCTCAGCTACTTGGGAGCTTAGGCAGGAGGACTGCAGTTTTGAGATCAGTCTGAGCAGTGTAGCAAGATGCTGTGTCCAAACAAAATTTTAAAAGGGCTGGAGATGCATCTCAGTGCTCCTTTGGCTCAATTCTCAATAACACACACATGTGCATACGTGCATGCATGCACACATGCACACACATGCATACACACACATGCACAAACACACATGCATGCACACACACCCCTCACAAGGATCTACCCTCTTAGAAAAATTTAAATCTATGAAACTATAGGCATTCTGCTGTGCTATAACATTTGGGACTCATTTATTTTGTATATCTGAAATACAGAAAGATTTTAGTAGAATCCTCGAGTCAGTTTTATTTAGTAATCTTTTTTACCTTAACATGGGCACCTTTACATATCATTTAAATTCCTTTTATAAAATTGGTTTTAATGTCTGTACTATGTGAATAATAGAAATTTAGCTGCTTCTAATTTTTATTATATGAAGTGTTTTGATTAATATCTTTATCATGGAATTCTGTGCCCATCGTTCCTCCCTTCTGGTGACATCTTCAGAGGAGCCAGCAGTAGACGCGGAAAGTGTCCTTGTAGGGATTTTTAACGCCTCTCACCCAACTCACCACCAAGCAGCACCTTGTCATTACCCTGCCAACTGGATGTAAAGATGCCTGTTCACCCCCTCTGCCAACCCTGGCATCATTAGTATTGTTATTATTATCTGGCAGGCAGAAATTCAACATTGTTTAGATGTACTCGATGCTAGCAACTTTGCATTAAGTGTCTTTTTTTAATGTACTCGATACAGGGTCTGACTGCACAACTCAGACTCGTATGATCCTCCTCTCTCAGCTCCCCAGTGCTGAGTCACCATGCCTGGTTTTGGTGGCTGGCACGTACCAGGGATTGAACCTGGGTCCTAGAGCTTGCCAAGCAGGCACTTAGGCTGCTGAGCTGTCTCCCTGGCCCTCTGCTTTCACTTTTGGTTAGGGAGGTTTTGGAGGATGAGTAGAGGCTATTCTATGTGGAGGAGAAAGGGCCCTGGAGAATGGCATCCTGGTGGGGCCAGGAGTGACCCTGCCATGGTCATGTGACAGTGCAACTGGCCTCGGTGGCTCTGAGCTTGAAGCTTGATGCTGTGGACAAATTGGAAGCTACCGCAAGGACTTTGAGCTACAGAGTGGCAAGTCCCTGGGCACTGTGTGGGGCGTGAAGACAGGGACAAGCACCGAGTGAAGGTGGCCTGCAGGGACAGGGTGGGCAGGGCGAGAGGAGGGTGGAGGCACAAGGCCCCCAGAGGCTGGGACGTCGTCTGGAGGTAAGTGCAGCTGTGCAGGGTCTTCCCTCTGGCCTCCAGGACCTGCTCTGTGACTCTGGAGGAGCATCTGGAGCTAGCCGGTTGCGGCCGCCGCTGCCTGGCACAGGCAAGTTCTGATGAGGCACAGCACAGGGTGCAGCCGGCGAGCTCCCCTCTCCCCTTCTCTCTTCCCAGGATGCTTAGGAACAACCGCATCAGCTGCATCCACAATGACAGTTTCACGGGCCTGCGCAATGTGCGGCTCCTCTCACTGTACGACAATCACATCACCACCATCTCTCCTGGAGCCTTCGACACCCTGCAGGCGCTCTCCACGCTGTGAGTCCAGGCTCAGAGACAGCTGGCCCAGTGACTGTGCAGGCGGCCTTCTGGGTGGTCTCCCCTGGTCATGTGGAGCTCTCTCTGGGGAGGCGGCATCCTCGTGATTGCAGAAGCATAAGCTTTGGTTTTGGTCCCAAAAGCCAATGCTCTGGGTGACATGAGCAACAGCGGTGGGCAGGAGGGTCTTGCTGGGCCAACTGAGATGCACCGGGTACCTTCATGGCCACATACCTGTCTTTTCCAGGAACCTCCTGGCCAACCCATTCAACTGTAACTGCCAGCTGGCCTGGCTGGGTGACTGGCTGAGAAAGAGGAAGATCGTGACAGGGAACCCTCGCTGCCAGAACCCAGACTTCTTGCGGCAGATCCCTCTGCAGGACGTCGCCTTCCCTGACTTCAGGTGTGAGGAAGGTAACTGGCAGCCCACAGCCCAGCCCACTGCTGGAGGTGGGGGGCAGGTCAGAGTCATGGTAGGTGGAGGACAGCTCACCCCTGTGTCCCTGGGTGGGACAATTTGGGGACAGGTGGCAAGAAGACACCCCCACCTGGAAGTGCCCTTGTGCAGATTTAAGAGCGGCAGTGTGTTGATCCTAAGAGATGGGCAAGTATAGCTTGGAAAAGGGAATAAGCATTACCTATCATCCATCATGCAGAGAAACGTCACAGTGACCTTCCAGGGCAGTTGCCTTACAAGAGTGTTTAACCGACAGACCTGCGCCCAGGCGCCTCCTGAGTGCTCTGGGCGTGGGTCGCACGTGCCTTCCCACGCACTGGACCCTCTGCAGTTCCCTCCCCCGACACGAGGGCACCCTGGCTGCCTTTTGCTCTAATGTCCTGTTCCTTCTGAGTGCTCGATTCTCTTGCCCTTCATAACCAGGAAGTTGTGGTCCTGTTTTCCTCAGAACTTCACACACCGTGGTTGCTATTGGAAGCAGATTTCCCTGAAGGTGGCCGAGCTGCTGCCCTCGGCTGTCTGTGTTCTTCAGTGTCCTCAGCACTCCTGCCATGGGCAGCTCCTCCCTGGCAGCCTCAGCTCCCCGAGCCCTTCTGTCCTCCTGGGTGCTGAGCTGTCTCCTCGGTCTCCAGTCTCCTGTCATTCATTCCTCCTGTCCCCACTCCTGGCTACCTCAGAGGCCAGCTGCACTATAGGACCAGCCCGTCCGGGTCACGTGTGGATGATGGTGATCTTGGAGGAGTCACAGTCACACACCAAGGAAGAGCATTGGTGTATTCTCCTAACCAGAGTCCGTGGATTCCCTAGTAGCGACTTTGCTTCCTACTTTTCAAATGAAAAGAAAAATCTGGACATGGTGGTGCAGGTGTGTGGGGCCAGCACTCAAGAAGGCTGAGAGAGGAGGTCCGTGAGCCTTAGTCCAGCCTGGGCAACCTAGCGATGTAAAGTAAGAACATTTAATAAGAGCTGGGGTTGTAGTCATAGGAAGGCTCTGCATTCAATCCCCAGCCCTGGAAAAAGAAAAGAAAAGAAAGAAAAGGAGGCTGTATTATTCACATAGTTCTATATTTCAATTTTATTTAATAATATCTTGCTAATTTTTTAAAATCCTGGGCGTGTGTGTGTGTGTGTGTGTGTGTGTCTTCGTGTTGTGCTGGTATGCTGGGGATCAAATCCAGGGACTCCTGCTGTTAACTCTCAAAAGCATTCTTTCACCCAAGAAACTGTGTGCTCTTCTTATTTAAAATAAAAAAAAGAAAGAAAAATCCGCACACCACCATTCACTAAGGACAGCCCAGGAGATGAACCGGTCACTACTGCGCCCCACCGGGCCCTGGGTAACTCCTCGCTTCAGCGTCCTGCAGGGTGGCTTTCCTGCGCTGTGCCTCCTCCTGCACTGGAGGACACAGGCAGGAAACTGTAGGGCCTTTCAGCATGACAGTGCGCCGGCGTTTAGAGGTGTCACAGCGGCCTGGCCTGGCCCCTGCTGCTGGCACCTCGAGAACACCCAAAGCTCTGCCGTTCTGCGTTGTTCCACCAGAAATGCCTATAGCTGACTCTTCATGCATGCCTGTGCTTCTTTCCCCTCTTCAAATAATTTCCTAGAAGTGAAAAGATTTTTTTTCAAGATGTTGCTGCTAAGACGCGGGGGGCAGTTCCCAAGTCGCCCGCTGGAGCCTCGCGCCAGTGCCGCCTCTTCAGGACATTGCCTTGGGCGAGCTGCAAAACTGCTCGGCATTCCTTTCATCCTGTCTGCAACAGGCGCACAGTAGCAGGCCCACGAGGGAGACGCTGAGGACTCAGGGAGCTTGTCTCTGCTGTGTGGCGCCCACCCCGGCCAGCCCTTCTCAGCTGACAGTCAGACACCAGCATACCACCTGCTTTTCATGTCTTCAAAACTCTGACCTGGGGCTTTATTTTTGCTTGCACCCAATTGGAAAAGAGGGAGTCGTGGAGGGCACTGAGGGGTCCGTATTGAGTCACTGAATGCAGCAGTCCTGGGATCCTGGCAGGGTCTGCGTCGCCGGGCCAGGGCTGGGCCCACACCGCACCTTTCTGGACCTCGGTGAGACGGACATTCAGTCACATATTCACGCATTCACGGACCTGGTCTACCCAGAGGGCTGCTTCGCACCAGGCACTGAGTGCGCCAAGTGCTGGGCTCCATGAGAAGAAAGAACAAAAAGGAAAAGAGAGACACAAGTCTCTGTCCTCGCACCGCTTGCCTTCTAGGGTGTCAAACGACAGCTCTTTCATGTACTGCTGAGGAGGCAGTGCCTGATACAGTACCCGGGAGGTGCTCAAGAGCCAGGCCTGGTGGCGCCCGGCTGTAATCTGCACTCATGGGGCTGGCGCAGGAAGATCGCCTTGATCAAGGCCAGTGCAAGTTCTGTAGAGAGTCCAAGACCAACCTGAACTCCAAGCAAGATGCTGTCTCTAAAAAACCAAGAACAAACAAAAAACAAAACCAAAAGAGAAGAAATGGTGTGGCTGCTGCCCTCCCTGTCTGCTTTGCCTGCCCTACCTTGGGTTGAAGGTGGAAGAAATTGCTCCCAGGCCCATTTTAATGTCAATATGCGCCAGGAGCCTTTGTCTCTGGTGGTGTTAGTGTGTGTTGGGGGGGCAGAGGGTGTGCATGGGGGCGAGAGCCTTGCTGGCAGCCAAGGTCGTGTCCGAGAGGGGCTGTGGAACACGACCCTGAGTGCAGGCGGCCCTAGCAAGGCCCGTGCCCTGGCTGACTGGCCCATGCCCTGCTCCCAGGCCAGGAGGAGGGGGGCTGCCTGCCCCGCCCGCAGTGTCCCCAGGAGTGCGCCTGCCTGGACACCGTGGTCCGATGCAGCAACAAGCACCTGCAAGCTCTGCCAAAGGGCATCCCCAAGAACGTCACAGAGCTGTGAGTAGCCCTGCGCTGGGGCCACTGGGAGGCATCTCCTGAGGGGCTGGGCCTGGCAGCAGCAGGGGAGGAGGGGCCTGGGAGCAGGGGTGGGCTGCCTGGAGGAGGTTGGGGGTACCACAGGCAACACTGCTTCCTAGAAAGCTTCAGCCCTGTCCTGGCATCCCCTCTGCACTCACCTGATGTCACGCATCCCATGGCAAGAGTTTCATCCCTTTAAATTAAGCTCTGTGTTGAAAATGGAGAGCGTTACTGTCCCCACTTGAGGCCTCGTGGTCACGCCCAGCTGCTGCAAAGCTGCCCACAGAGATGACCTTTTGTTCACTAGGGACTCCACAGGCGCTGCCCTCGCTCCAATAGTAAATCCCCTTTTCCTGGATATTCATTTCCAATTTGTACCGTGTAAGTGACACCAGGGTGAGTGAGCATCCTTCGGGAAAATCTCTCGCCAGAGAGCGCCGAGGGTTTCAGACTTGACTGGCACGTGAGCAGGCATGGGACGTGGACGCAGTGCACAGGACCGTCAGGGCAGGCACTGACGCCGCTGTGTTCTCTCCGTAGCTACTTGGACGGCAACCAGTTCACGCTGGTTCCAGCTCAGCTGTCCACCTTCAAGTACTTGCAACTTGTGTGAGTATTCAGGCTGCTTGAGGCTCTCATGTCCCCCTCAGAGGCCGGGAAAGCCATTGTCATCTGACCATTATAGCTCCAGTTTTTTCTGGAATTTGCTACAAACCCTGCTCCCGGGCAGATCCTGTTTGTGAATCCCCTCTTCCCTGTGGACACCTGTGCCTAAGGCTGTTTTGCCACCTAGTGGCCATGCTTTGCAATTGCACCCGCCCAGCCCCGTTGGGAGACCTTGTCTGCTTCTATCCTTAACATTCCAACCTAGAGAGGGCCAGAGAACACCCCATCTTAGTGCCGCCTCAGAGTGTGGCTTGTGGGCTGGGGAGATAGCTCAGGAGAATAAGTGCTTGCCTGGCAAGCGCAGGGTCCTGAGTCCAATCCCTGGTACCTTAAAGAAAAAGTATGGCTGGTCTGCAAATTCAATCTGAGAAGCGTCTGCCGTGGGGTTGTACTTTGGTAAGAAATTTTGAGCACAGTGTAAATCACCACCTTGCTCTCCAGCATGGAGAAAGCCTTGCTATTGAAAGCGTTCTTAGGTACACTCATCTTTGTTGCTCTTGGAACAAGTTCCTTGCCATGGGCTGGTGGTGTTCATCTCAAGGACTGGCTGCTCCGAGTAGCGCTGCTTCTAGAAGTTTGCAGCTCCAGTTTACTTGCCTTTGCTTAATGACCTTGCGAATGTTTCATTTTGGAGTCTGCCTGCGTGAGGTAGGCAGATGCGAAGGCCCTGGGTCGTGGGGCTCCCACGGGAGAGACTTGGGAGCTCATACGGTCACGGGGAGAATTAAGGGCCCCACAGAGGCACGTGAAAGTGTCGCTGTGGCTCAGAGGAGGACGTGACGATGCTCTCGGAAAGCAAGTCAGTGGTTACAAGGCACAAGGTACCCAAGAACGCAGGTCTGTGGAGTTCCCAGAGAGTTCCCAGAAGTGTAATAAATTAGTGGGAGGGAAGCTGGAGGCATCTGGCAGGTTGGGGCTAGAATCCCCACTTCAGATGGAGGGTGTGGGATTTGGCTAAGGAAGTAGCCACGTCAGATTTGTCCCTGGGAAGATGGAGAAACCACAGTTGCAAGCAGGAGAGAGACAGTGCTGGCTTGACATGAGCAGAAAATAGGAAGAGGGAAGGGTATGAAAGATGATCCGACACGCCAGGGAGGTCAGGTGAGCCCCTTGGGATGTGGGAGGCGAAGTGTTGCCAGGGAGGAGGAAGCCAGGCAAGTGCTTATTCTACTGAGCTGTCTTCCCAGCCCTCCACGAGGGAGGAGGAAACCAAGGCCAGGCTCCACCCAGCCAGAGGGTGTGTGGAGGTCAGGTGGAGAGTTCTGGAGAGAGCCAGGCAGGGGCTATGGGGGGCAACCTCTGCACGGGCTAAAGGTGAACGGGGATGGGGCCTTACCACTCCAAGGCCTACTGGTTACCAGGGACCAAGAACACAGGCCCATGGAGGAGGCTGGAGTGGCAAAAAGTCTCCAGGAAAGATAGAGATGAAGGGTGTCACCTGCCCTTGGGGTGGAGCCCGGCTGGGCCTCTAGCCAGCTGGTCCTGAGTGAGTTAATCCCTGTGGGATTCTGGGTCTTCATTCATAAAAGGGCCACTCTGATTGCTAGCCAGGTGAAGGCGACCCCCATCAGACTCGGCGGGGGTTGGGGGGCAGCCCTGGTGGAGAGGGGCCGGAGCCCTGCAGCCACGGCAGCAGCCACAGGACACACAGGGAGTTCAGTGGCTACCCTCACCGCACCAGAGGAGGGGACCCTGGGCACGAGGCTGGGAAGGAGCAGATGGGGAGGGAAGGGGCCCACAGAGTGAGCCAGAGTTGGTCTCTTCCCTTCAAATGATGCTCTTGCTTTTTCCAGGGACCTCAGTAACAACAAGATCAGTTCCTTAAGCAATTCCTCGTTCACCAACATGAGCCAGCTGACCACTCTGTGAGTACCAGCAGGGCCACGCGTGGGGCACACAGCTCAGGCCTTTAGCCTGCACTGAACAGGGCTCCCTGGTCCCTCATAGTGACCCCCGCAGAGGGTAGCGGACAACTAAGAACTAAAACCCCTTCCATTGCTTCTCATGTGTGAACACATCTTTTATTGTAAGATACAACACATGCATAGAAAAGTATAGCAAATATAAATATGCCCTGTAGCAAATAATCATAAAGCTAGCACACGTGTAGATGTCTCGGAACAGTGGTAGCACCACATGGCCGCCCGCTCCTTCCTGGCCATCTCCCTCCCTCCACCACCCCCAGGCAGCCCCCTTCCTGATATGGAGATA
>NDGM010834548.1:0-10303 GCA_002564305.1 Octomys mimax
TCTCTCTCTCTCTCTCTCTCTCTCTCTCGTGCTCTCTAAATAAATAAATAAATGTTTAAAAATAAAATTACCGTTGACCAAATGAACCTAACATATGCGCCATTAGCATATTCCAAGGGTCTTTTAGTATTAATTTTAACATATTTATATTTGTGAACGATAGCATGTTATATTAGCATTCAAACTCCTTCACTGTTTTAGGAACAAAATGCTTTCAGGTTTCTCAGCAAGAACACTGGTATTAAATTGTTTCAGTGGGGACTTAATTTCTACTGATTAATAATTGTTGAGATGCTAGGGCTTTTAACAACTCAGGCATTTGTAGGTAGCATCTGCAACAGATCTAGAAAGCTTTGCACCAAGGCAGAGAGAGGTACACACAGGTGGTGAGATTCAGAGCCAAACCTGCTTGTGAGTAGGTTTACAGTCTCACTGCATTGCCACTGAGAACCCTCCTGTGGAGAGGTAGTTGGGTCACAGGCCCACTTTTTGGTAGCTTATGAAGACTAAATGTGCATACAGCAGAATATAACAGAGAAATTATTAGAGACCTACAAAAATGAACAGAATAAGATGTGAGTAGGTGATATTAAAATAACGTAGATAGCAGGGGGATTGGGGTCATCTCCACCCACCCCATGTGTATGTTTTAGTCTGCCTGTGCAAAAGGGGCACCTTTATAAACAGTACCCTGAAACAGTCACTGAGACCCCCTTGAAATATAGTAACAAATCAAAACCTCAGAGATTTATACTCTCCTATGAAAAGCTCGTCTCCAACTTGGTATTTTTCCTCAACGATAATGGAAATATTTGAGCTGGTTTTGCATGGTATATCTGCATGTTTTGATAAGTGAAACTTGCTTACTTCTGTGTTATTATTAATAAGTAGACACTCATGTGTAAATCTGTTTACAAAAACAGTGGACTAAGGAAAATGATGGGGAAGTGCTTTTATCTGATTTAATTTGTAATGTAACTACATAAAACTCTTAATTAAAAAAATCACTTTAAACTGTGGGTCATGGGCTGAGGAGATTGCTCAGTGGCATAAGTGTCTGCCTAGCAAACGTAAGGTCCTTAGTTTGATCCGTGGTACCAGAAAAAAGAGAAATGCCTAAATTGTGGGTCACATGGGGAGAAATATGCCCAAAAGCATTCGTAAGAGAGAAATGAGATTTTCCCTTAATTCACTCTCATGACTGGCCATATGTGTTCATTACAAGGTTTTGAAATAATCCTGTTTTTACCCATAACCATGAAAATCCACACACCATTATAATATAAACTTTAGGAATAGAAGTTCTTTCATATCTCGAAGACTGTCTTCATTGGATTTTATAAATTTATATTGCAAAGTCTGTTTTTTGTTAAATCTTTAAATACTCTATCAGCCACATTTCTTGGAGAACAAAACTACCACTTTTACTATGTTATAGCATTGAATTATGAGATAATAAGTAGTTTTAAATGTACTTAAAAATCAACTTCCAAAATACTGTATATCATGTTTTGCTTTTTGCAAAGTACTTCACATTCTAAATGGAAGCTTACCCAATTGGTAGTGTGGTTTAACTTTGTATATTTGTCATAACATGAGATTAAAATCCAGCAGTCCAATGCTTCCAAAGATGAATATATAAGACGATTTTAATTCTTAATCCTTTGTGATTTCATTCATCCTCTCCAAAGAATCTTCCTTTGTTGCCTGTATTTTTCTCTCTTGGTTTAGAACTAAAGATAAATCCTATTGATGTCAGCCCATAAATTGAGACATCTTTAATCAATCCAAACAGTGACTTATTTACAACAATGACATACTTGAAAATATCAGTAGTGGGAGAGGTTGAACAAGGGAGCTTACAGAGAAACACATTTGAGAAGGCACCCACTCAAATGTGGGTGGTAAGAAGGCATGGTAACCGGAAGGAGAGGTAAATCTGATCTTCACTAGAGCTTGGGTTCTTATTCCAGGAGCTGTTTTCCAGGATGATTTCACAGTCATGGAAGCTACAAGTTTGCAGTGTCCCTGACAACCAAGGAATGCCACCAAAGGCACTGCTCCAAGATGGAAGGACATTAGCAGAGAGACATGTACCTAGTCCCTTTCTCTGTTGCTGTTTTCTACTCGTCCAGTTCTAATCTGGCTTCTGTAGCCACAAACTATTGAAACTATGCTTTTTATTTACTTCCTCTGCAGTGTGTCCTTCTCCACTTCTGTAGGACTAGATCTTCCAGTGGCATTCAACATGAGTGACTGTACTTTCCTCTTTGATGCACAGGCTCCTCCCTCATAGCTGCTTGAGCACCAGATCCCATGCTTGATCAGCTCTTGTACCCACCTTTTTAATTACCTCTTGTCTCCTCCAGTTCTTTGGTCTAGCCTTGGACTCTGTCCAAGGTTCTCATGTACCTCTACCTACCCTGCTCTTGGGTATTCTATTGTTCTGTGAAGAGATGTTTTCAATAGTATCTCTAAAATGAAATTTCTGAAAGGCATCCCTGTAATTCTATCCTTATATCCTCAGTTCTTTGCCTGCTTTTTCCACTTGGACACTAATTAAATATCTTAAAGGTTGAAACAGAATACTTGTCCCACATTTTCTCTCCCTAATCCTCAGTAAATATGTTGTTTTCCCATCTATACCACAGCTACTTCAGCCAGTAATTCTTTCTTTACCTGAAAGAACCACAACAGTGTCAGCCTCAGCTCCAAAATGTGTCACAGGCCTCCAAGTGCTCTGTCTCCCCTGCTATAGCCACGTAAAGCTATTCAGTGGCTTCCCATTGTACTTCACCTAAAATACAAATCCAACTGTGACCTACAAGGCCTCTATAGGATCTAGCTGGTGGTCAACTTATTGCACCCAGGTGAATTGAACTAGGGTGGTTCTCTTGGGCTATTCTGCTGGAGGACCTTGGCATGCTGACTTTCCCAGTGAACTTTGGAGGAGCTTTGATCCTCATCTTGAGCATCATTACCTGGATCTAGAGAGAAAGATGGTGCACTGCTCAGCCTCATAGAGAAGCTTGTTGTGTTGGCTTTTCTTATGGGAACTCAGCTTTCCTCACTGCTGGAGGAGCTAGGGACCTCACTGTTGCTGAGGCTGACTGTGGCACTTTTGGGGGAGTTCTGGTACTTACTTTGAGTGTTGTTTCCTAGCTCTAGTTCAGATCACTTAGCTTTCTAACACAGATCCCTCTTTCTACTGGCATAGACTTTCTAGCTTCCACCACTGACTTTTGGGCCTTTCCAGTACAGATCCATAAGGCAGGTCTGCATGAGACTTTGTTGCGGGCTCTAGGCCTCCAGTTGGACTTAGGGGAAGCATTGTTATGAGCTCTAGGTTTTCATTTGGACTCATGCAGGGTATCATGATCCAGACCCTTGGCTAGAGCCTTTGGTAATTAGTGTGTGGGTAGATTTCCTACATTTGTATATGGTTCCTTATAAACTAATATTATAAAATGTGCCCTGTACTATATTGTTAGCTTTGCAAAAAACCCAAGCCATGACAACCACCAAGGGCAAAGTGGGTTGATCTGAGCCTGTACTGAGGACACTTCTAGGGAGCAGACTGTTTCTAAGTTAAGATAAGGGAAGAAAGCAATGAAGTGCAACAGAAATAGGAGAAATATTTGAGCTTTGTTCTTTTCCACAAATTCTCAGATGTTCTTCTCAACTTTGTATCAGTCAACCACTTGATACACAGACCTTCTGCAGAGTTGCTTGGATTGAATTTTCAAGCTGAGGGGTTCATGGGTGTGAATATCCTGAAAATCTGATATTGTTTGCAAAAGAAGAAATTGTTCGAAAGGAAAGGGGCACTAAGGAGAGGGTAGAGGGAAAGGAAGGAAGAGAAAAGAAAAAAATAAGAAAAGTAGGATAAAATGAAAACAAATCTTTGTAAATAAGGCAAGGAAGAGGGGTTGAAGGAAGGGAAGTGGAATGTGAGGGGAAAATGACAAATCAAGTTATATTACAGGTACAAATTCTCTGTGATGAATGCGATCATTATTTATACCTATATTATACAAATAAACTTAATTAAATTTTCAAAAAGTATGTGTGTATGTGTGTATATGTTTGTGTGTGTGTTTGGCTATATGTGTTATCATGTGCATTGTTTTTCTAGGAGAGAGAATTCATTGTTTGTATCAGATTATCAAAGTGGTGAGTGGCTGTCACCGAAGTGTATTTGAATATAGAGTCTTATAGATAAAGTGAAGAAAGGAAAGTAATGGAATCCTGGCAGCTGTTAAATTCCTTTGGCATCTGTGTTTAGGGCCCAATTGTCACCAAGACCAGCTTGTATTGTCCAGGCTGCAGTGCTGAAGAATAGGTGTCTTGGGATGATGGGGAAATACTGCATTTGTGCATTCAGTATGGCCACTAGGGCAACATCCACATTTGAAGTGTAGCTAGTACAACTATGAAGTGGAAAATTTAAATATTACTTAATAATTTTAATGAGCATATATCAAAACACCCTAATGTGGCTCTTGGCTACCATATTGGACGTGGCAGACTCAAGCTGTGTTGTCCAGGTGTAGCTGGACGTAATAGTTCATGACGTGCCTCAGCACTTCACATATAGCATGCTCCTTAGCATCTCTCTTCCCAAGTCACTCCACCCTTGGGGATAGGTTGGATATGTGTTACTGAGGAGACACAGTCATATTTATTTGATTTGTTGGGGTTTTGAGAATAAAACTGAATTTTATATGGGAAATCATAGAATTTTTGAAAATTTTAAAGAAGTGATATGCATATAAAATATTTGTTGTGAATCATTACCATAATTATGCATCATAACAGGTAGTTATAGCATGTCTTCAGTGGTAGTAGTATTATGCTCTATTATCTCATTAATTTTCACTCTTGCCTTTGGATCTTGAGCCCACGGAGGTTCAATATCTTGTTTAAGGTAACTGGTATGGCTGGAATTTTAATCTTTGGGCATCTGCATTTCTGCCTGAGTCTCAAACATTTCCTTCACCTTGTTGGACTCAATTAGACTGTTTTTCATTCACTAAAATGAAATAAGCAGAAGCAGGAAAAAATCACACTACAAGGTATGATTGAAAACTACAATGACACTGTAAGTTTTAAAAGTATTTATTACAGTAAAAAATGCATTACTGTTAAGACCTCTTCCCCCAATTCAAACACATTTGTCTCATCTTTCCATTCTTTGAAGCAGTTCTGGAATCTTCTTCTGTCATTAGCTGTGGTGTTGTGATTCAGAATGGCCACCTCTCGTAGTCATTTTGACTTTGGAGAAGAGCCAGAGTTGCACAGTAGGCTTTTCCTAGTGTCTGGTCCAACCATTTAAGAACTTTGGAGGACTCTTGGCAGCCCATGGGACTCTGGTGAGCTGCATACCTTGACCCTCAGCTCACAGGTGTGGAGCTTGTGCTGGGACTGATCCAACCTTTTAAGAACTTAGGAGGATTATGAGTGGCCATAGGATCCTGGTGAATCCGGCCCACACGCACTGCCTACACTGAAGCTTTATTCAGTATCAGTCAGTCACCCCCAGGAGTAGTGAGAGCCTTGGTGGGTCCTACCCTGCTCTCCATTGTAGTGGAAACTGTACTGACCTGCACCCACCACTCTCCCACCACTGCTAAGTCTGGGTGATTATTAGAAGCTTCAAAATGACAAAATGCAGGAGCAAAAAAACAATCTTAGTCCTCCAGCCCACCCAGAACAAATCAAGGAGGCAAAGACATACAAGAACTTGGAAATCACACTCCTGAAACCTCTGAAATGATAGCAGCTAAAGTAAAGAAACAAGTCCATCAGGCTATAGAAGAAATAAGATCAGAACTAATCTCTTAGGTAAAAAAAAAAAGAAAACAATCATGAAAGAATTCTTCAGTACAGCTAAAGTAGACATAGATCTAAAAAAAGAAAAACCCAGAGGAGAATAGAAAAATGGTGGAAACACTGAAGGAACAATACAGGAAAGAACCAGAATGCATGAAACAGATTCAGACAGATATCCAGGAAAATAAGAATTGCATTGAAAGCTGGCAAAACTACTTAAATGAAACTGAAGATAGACTTTCAGACCTCAAATACAGCAATGCATCTAATGAACGTGAAAGGAAAGATCTCTTAAAGCAAACACGGAACCAGGAAATAATAATTCAGAGTTGTGGGGTGCCAGCTCCTGTGAATGAAGTGAATGAGGACCCACTGCACTGTTTTCATGAGCCTGCTGCGATCCTGCCTTGCTGCTGGATGGCACTGTAAAGCAGCACTCACTGTTATGTTTAGTTAGCTCCAAACTAGGGACACAACAGTAACAACACACAAAGATACTTATGCAAGAGCACATGAAGAGGTGCTTCAGAAAGTCGCAGAAACCATAGGGCAAATGTTTACTAAGTGGTGGGAAATATTTTGAGAAGAATTAATGGCAATTGTTTTTACTGTGATAACTAAAAATTTTAAATATTCACCACTTTTGATCATCATTTGCACATTATGTTGCAAGTTGAGTTCAATTAGGTAGCAGCACATTGACACAAAGATGAGCGCTATTTGGCTGGACAGAATTTCTTTTTATTTTTAAAAGAGTGCAAATTAGAATTAAAACAGAAAAAAAATACAAGTGATACAGAATTTCACTTAACAAAGTAATATAAATTTCACAGTATTTGTTGTGATGCATAGTGTTTTCTTCCAACCAGTTATTCATGTTACCAGATATATGCATGTAAAATTGGAAGAAGAAAGAGAAAAGAAAAGAAATGTGCAAGAAATTAAGAAGAGAAAAAGTACAAATTGAAAAAAGGAGACAAAACAAATGAAGTATTATCTGCTGCTGTCCATAGGCCAGCAGAAATACACTATACAGTTCTCCAAATCATTCTGCTTACATACATAAATAAGTCTCTTTTCCCCACTTTCTCTCCTGTCCTCCTTGACTCAGTAACTCTTTTGAATAAGTGCATTCCTTTTTCCTGATATTTGCTGAACCCTTCAGATTCCATTTTTCTCTTTTGGGTTCTCACACTAAGGAGATAGTATGATGTTTGCACATGGAGGGACAGTTGGATATAATTTTTTCCCAGTTTGTGGGTATTCTTTTTCCTCTGTTGGAGATTTCCTTTTAAGTGCAGAAACTTTTTAAAAAGATAAGATCCAGAATTGTTGATTCTTTGAAGTATTTCCCATGTAGTTTCATTTTTGTTCAGGAACTCTCTACCTTCCTCTATGTCTTTAACATTTCTACTTACATTTTCCTCCAGAAGATTTAGTGTCTCTGTTTTAATGTTTAAATCTTTGATCCATTTTGATTGTAGCTTTGTGCATGGTGATAGGCATGGGTCTAGATAAAGTAGCTGAGTGTGTTTGAAGTTTTGCCTGCATTTTTTTTTGTGCGTGTGTGTTTTCTAAAATGTATTGAATAGAAAAATATTTTTAGGGTATAACACCCAGACAAAATGCACAGTCCTAAATTTGATGGTGCTTTGGAGAAAACAGCTATAACTCATATTCTGGAGTGGAAACTTGACATTATTATTAGAAAAGCTGAAAGTTTATTCAAAGGCAGAGTTTAAGATTGTTAACTTTAAAAGTTGGATACAAAATCACATAAATAGGAACCTTATTCTGATAACAAACATGCACTTATAATTGTATAGGGGGAGAAGCATTTTTAAGAGCAGAAAGCATTTTTAAAGACACATATCAGTCTTGTGAAAAGTTCTCAGTGATGAAGTACTTTCATTTTTTAGTGTGATATTTAAATTTTTAGTAGTTTTAACTATATTTTCTCATTTTCTATAATATGCACATATCACTTCTGTAGAATTTATACATTTATGAAAGGGTATAATGCCTTATATAGGAGGATATTAACATATGCAAATACTATGGCATTTTCCATGAGGGACTTGAACATCCATGGATTTAGGTGTCCTTGGGGTTTCTGTAACCCAGCCACAGACACTGAAGGATGACTGTGTTATCAGTACAATGGAATATTATTTGGCTATAAATAATTAAGTACCAACATATACTATGATGTAACAAACCTTGAAAATATTAAGTAGAAAAGTTAAAAAGTAAATATGTAATTTCATGTATACAAAATGTTCACCATAAGGAATTCTACCTAAACACTGTGTTGCTTAGATGGGGGAATGGAGAATGAGGTGATTGCTAATGAGCATGAAATTTGAGGATGCTGAAAATGTTCTGAAGTACTGATAGATTGCGCCTTTGAATAAAACCACTTCATAATGCTAAATTTTATAGTATGTGAATTATATCTCAACAAAGCTACTACTAAAAAGAAAAGAATCTAGTTGACTGATTTGCTTCACTCCTGTTTAATATTTTCTGCTTTACTATTTTTGTTGCCATTATATAGTTATTTTAAGGTGTCTTATTTTCAGGGTTGGCTAATAATTTTAATAACTTTATTCTCTTCCCCCTCTTAAATCTGTATGCTCATACTAATTTCACAATCTCTCCCAAATCAAAGATCAGACAGACAGAAAAATGTATGAGTCTGTTAAGTAAAAATGTTAATAAGTAATAAATGTGACACATGTTCATTTCTATTTTTCACACTAATGTGTATGCATAAACAAAGAAAGGAAGTGGAGGAGAATGAACTGCTGCACAATAATACATCATTTTCAGTCAATACATCAAACACTCAAACAGCATGAATTCCAAATACAGTATTGGATTTACAAAATAGCTTTGTAGAGTTATAAAATAAGTATCCTTCATGCCAGAGAAATACCTCAGCATTTAAATAATGCTGCTATAATATACCTTCTTTGATGAAATTTTTAAAAATTAACAATGTTGAAGAGAATGCATCATCATTTTTATGGGGAAGGACACCAAGAATACATATACAAACTCAATAAAGTTATGTTTACAGCTCATAAGTTATGTTTTCTTCTCTTGAATTGCAAAGTTTCAACAATATATAGTAACTATTATTAAAGCAACACATGAGAAATTTAGCTAAAGACACAGTAATAAAAAACCCTGAACAAATACCCAAATTCAGACAGTCTTAGTTAAGACAATAGAAAGATAACTTCTTCTTGGAAAAAAGGTATCTAAAAGACAATGGTTCAGGTACCTGATGTGTATATTCACATCATGTTAATCAATCTTTTCTGTAGTTCTTCAACACAATTTTATAATCAATTCATAAAAAAACAAGTGTCATATTCAAAAGCATTTCAGTGCATCTGTAATTAACTTAAAGTTAATTACAGATTCTTCCTAGTTGTGCTCTTTTGGTACTGGGGATGAACTCAGGACCTTGTGCTTACCAGGCAGGTGTTTATGTTGCTGAGCTATCTCCCTGGCCTATAGTTCTGTTTTCTATGGTGTGCAAAATGCTAAATGGAAAGTTCCAAGGAGAAATAATTTGTAAGTTTAAGTTGAATGTCAGTAGTGCAATGTAATCTTACACAGTTCTGCTCAAAACAGCAATCATTTCTTTGTCCAGTGTGTCCATAATGGTATTTAAGTAGCTGTCATCTGCACTGGAGTGGCTATCAAGGGACTGCAGATTCCAATACTATCTTCAGTTTCAGGCATCCACTAGGACCATGGAATGTATCCCTAGCAGATATGAGTGGATCACTGTATTAATAAAAATGGCCTATTCAAAAGTTATTTATTGAAGTCTTTAATACAAGGCATTTTGTTATCTTTGTTGCATCTTCTTATGCATTTCTTCAAGAGCTGCTTCTTTCTCTCTCAGTACCTGTTTAAGTCTACTTATTTTTTCATCTCGGATGGTTTCTTCTAATTCTGATGATGTCACTGGGAAGATATCTTCAGTATAACTTTTATGAAAGGAATGCTTTTGTTCAAAGATTGTATTTGAATTCAGTGTGCCTTTCTCCTGCTGCTCTTGAGAAGAATATTTTACATCTATTTTCTTTTCTTCTCTGGTTTTGCTGTGGCTCGGGAGAATGTTATCTGAAGTTGGTAAAATACTGCTAAGGAGTTCAGAAATGATGACATTTGCTTCCCCATTTGTGACTGTGTTAAAAGCACTCTCCATTTTCCTCTTCTTTGTGTGATCCATCCTCTTAATGGTTTTTGCTTTTGTTTTTTTTTTTTTTTTTACTACACTTCTGTTTCTTTTTCTCTTCCTTCACCACAAACTCTGTCTCTCTGTATGTACCACTGTTCACCAAACTGCTAAAATAATGAAAACTTGTTCCACCATTCAAATGGTCAGGAATTTGAGTGAGGCGAACTCTCAAATCTTTAGTGAGACCAAATATCTTTTTTTTTTTTTTTT
>NDGM010834692.1:0-11151 GCA_002564305.1 Octomys mimax
CACACACACACACACACACACACACACACACACACACACCCCTTCCCCCAAGAGAACCTGCTGTAGTGTATCTCAAGCATGGCTTTCTCATCTCTCTGCCCACCCTGTAGCTGAGACTTGCCTCTCTTTGTACCATCTCAAGTGAGCAGAGAAGTCTGAAACTATCTGATGCATCCTAAGAGACAGCTCACACAGTCCTTGAAGCCTGAGGAGCAGACTGCCTGCCTTCATACCTGGCCTCCTCCACTCAGCCCATCATGGGGCCTGATTCTCACCTCTGGGTCCCTGCCTGGCCTCATCTGTAAACCAGAGTGATGCTAACAGGAACTCGTGTCTCACACCTTCTTGCTCAAAGTCCATTCACTTGCCCAGATAAGGTTCGGAACCTGCTGTCTGGTACGTGGCAAGCCTGCAGGAGTAGCTATTGTTCTTGCCATTATTCATTGCCAGTAATATCAGTATCCACAGTCTGTCTTTAACGCCACTGTTTCTAGAGTCTTTGATTTGTGTTCCTCTTCCATGTCAAGTTCTTTCATGATAGCCTGCCTATTCTAATGAACTTTTCTAGCAAAAATTTTCCAAGTTCTGTTTTGGGGAGGCCTCTCACCAGACAGAACTGGCAAGGTGTCCTAATTCTGATGGAGAGCTGGGGAGCCTTCTGGAAGCAGACCAGGCTGAGCAGACACAGCCACAGTGGCCCTCAAGTTGATGGTCGTGTGTGTCTTCCTATCTACCCTTGTCCACTCCTGTGTCATGGCACACAGCCTCACTCATCCATTGGCACCTTCCACCTTGTTTTCCACCCGCTCCAACTGAACTGCATCTCAGCTTTCTTTCTCTGGGATCTCCAACGCCTGGGAGCTCCCACAGGGCGGCCCTGTGGGCTGCTGAGGCCAGTCCAGGCAAGCCAAAGGAAAACCATGGCCAGAGAGAACTCCAAGCCGCTGAAGTTGAGGCTTTCTTCAGGCCTTCAGAGGCAAAGCCTGGCCCACCGGCTTTCAAGTTCAAAGCCTCCCAAGGCCTCCCTTCCCTAAGTGTTTTGACTCCACACACACACTAGATTTGAATCCTTTCAAGAGGAACTATGGCCTCTACTTCTTAAGGAAAAAGGCTGTCGCCTGATGGAACTTTTATACACATATGTGTGGATTTATTAACATGCTAAAATGACACTTCTACCTTTCCAAAATAAGGGTCAGTCTTGGGTCCCATTTCGTGTTTTTGAACTCGTGCGTGTAGTTCCTGCTATTGGTCAGGTGCTCATCTCCAACTTTTCCTTTTGCATTCTTGTTTCATTTTCCGGGCCTTTCCCCCTCCAGCCATCCCTCTGGTTTTTTCTCCTGAGAAACTGATTCTCCTGGCTTTCCCAGCTCTTTAAATAAATTTTCCTATCTTGCCTTGACTTCTCTGCCCTGCTCTTCCCAGTCAGAAGCCTCCCATGCCCCTCCCAGACCTGGCCCCCTCTCCCCCAGGCCCAGGCTCTCGCATTCCTCCTGCCCCCCACCTCCTGGGGTGCTGACCCTTCCCCAGTCCACCTCTCAACCACGCTTCTCTACTGAGAGCCAGGCTTACAGCCCAACCCTTGTAGAACTTTTTCCATTTCTACATCCTAAAACTGCCTTAAAGTAAACACGCTTTAAAATAGCCTTGTTGTTTTCTTCCAAAACTTGGTTCTGTATCTTCTATATTCCTGTTGTCCTATCTTAGATATCAGACGCTTAGCATCAACTAGCTCCACCTTCCTCCTCGTGCCGAGTAACATCCAGGGAGCCACTGAACCCCCTCCAAAGCCCTGCAGTCCACCGTGGCACCCCCATGTGGATTCCCTGTTCTTACTCCACAGGCTACTTTGAGAAGCATGGCTGAAAGTCTTTAGGTGACCACTTTCCTCACTACACAGATGAAGTCCTCCCCATGCAGGATTGGGAGCTTGTTAAAAATGCAAAATCTCAGACCCACCCAAGATCAGAAACTGCATTCTGATAAAAGTCATGGGTGATTCGTATGCACATAGAATTTGAGACTGAATAAGAGGACATAATATTTAAATTTTTAAATTTAAATATTTAAATTGTAGCTTTGAATATTTAAATTACTGTTGTAGGAATAATGAATTAGTGGGCAATCCTGGACCCCTCACTCTTCTTGGAAAGTTGTCTAAAGACTATGCTCTGAGTGCAAATTATTTTTATTCATTACATCAGCATAACTTTGCAAAGTGTACAGCTGAAGAAGTGCGAAGCAAATGCCTAACCTATGCAAAAGATGCATTATGCTGGGGTTTATTTTAAGCCTTTGAAATGTCATTCTTCCTCCTCCTTCTCTCTGTACCATGGTATAAATCTATACTCCTCTGGCTCTGAAGGCTAGTCTTTGCAACAGTGCCGGAAGGTGTCAGCCCAGTTGTACATGCAGCCGTACTGACCACCCACCTGTATGTGTTCATGTTTCCAACATGTTTTTCACAGACCATAGTGAAGGATAAAGAACCCAGCAGGTAGAATATGCTGGATGGCTGCCAAGTCAATGCATGTAAATACCACCTCCACTCTAAGCACACACTAGCTGCTAATAACTACCACTGATGAAGCCACTGGGCCCATGCTAACTACAATTAGCCCCATGCTAATGGGTCTGAACATCCAACCTTACGTTATCCTCATAAAATGGGTAATGCTGTCCCCATTTTACATATTGGTTAACTCAGCCTTTAAGGGTGAATTAAATGGCCCAGTATCTCACGGGAGTGAATCCCAAATCAGGCTCACACCCAAGCTCTCGCTGCCAACCAGCAGGCAACACACAGCTTCCCCTTAAGTGATCTCCTGTTTTCGTCGCCCCCAGGAAGTGTACGTCGGAAAAGAGACAATGTGCACTGTGGACGGCCTCCACTTCAACAGCACGTACAACGCGCGAGTCAAGGCCTTCAACAAAACGGGAGTCAGCCCGTACAGCAAGACCCTGGTCCTGCAGACGTCCGAGGGTAAGGCCCTTCAGCAGTATCCCTCAGAGCGAGAGCTGCGAGGCATCTAACGTGGCCGGCCAGCCCGGAGGTAACCCCACCACTGCCCACATTCCTCGAGCCTTTCCATGACTTGCTCTGCGTCCTGGCCCAGAGCCGCTCTTCCTCTCCTGCCTTTAGCGAGCCCATGGGATGTGGATGTGATCAAACCAAAGATTCCACATCGGCAGTGCAATAGCCTGGGCCACCGGCCTCCTCTGATAACCCTCTAAATAAGCTGCATTTGAAGAAGCTGAGAATGAAGGCCTGAATGTGCCCCGGTGTCTCACGCGAAGGTGTCTAGGCTCTAGTGCAGGCTCTCACTCTCCACCCACCACATCAGTTGCTGGTTTTGCCCTAATGAATCTGTTTCTTTGTAGTGCTTGCTTGTTCCTGAGGGGGGCCCTGGGTTCTTTCCAGCTGTGGATTTGTACGACTGGACATGTTTCCATGTCAGTCATGTAAATGCCTGAACATGGGGGTGGGGTGCTAGAGCCATTCAGAGAAGGCCTAAGGGCCGCTCCTGCCTGGCTTACCCAGCTCGGAAGGCTTCCATTTCCCACCCAAAGCCCAGGCCTCCAGCACCAGGACTGAGACTTCCTGTGGCCACCTAACAGGAAGAGACCAGCAGCTCCGCATTACCTCACCGTGTGCGTCTCGGTTGGTCCCTCTAGTCCTGGGTAGGCTACCTAAGGCCACCGGACAAGGGTCAACTCTAGAAGCTGTTTGCTTCTTGGCTATACTGTAAATAGTTGGGTCATCAAAGACAAATTATCTGTCTCAGAAGAGAGGCTTGAATTTGATGGCCGTGTGTAACCTCTGAGGCTCTTAATATTTTCATGTTCAAAGCAATCACAACACAGGAAATGAAATGAGATGAAATGATGAAGGGTTGTTGGTGGCCGGTGCCATGACAGTTTAAGAACTTTGGGTGTCCTTTTAATCATAGAAGTCACCTCCCACCCTACTGGCCTTCTGCATAACCTCCCTTGGCAGAACTGTTTATGATGAATTTGTTCAAGAAGTTAGCTAAAACACCTGGGGTGGGGGGCTGTCCCCTACCCCTTCCCACAAGCTTCAGCACGTGCCAGTCACCCCTCAAATGGCTCACATGGTTAAAAACAAGCACAACTTTGAATCCCATAGCAAGGGTGAAAGGCCCCTACCTATGAAAGCAGTGCTTTGGGGGGTGGTTATAAGTCTCAGTGATGCTGTTCAAAGAGAAGAATTGGTTGATGGGAAAAGGCTAGCATGATCTATCCCCATTTGAGTCACGGTGACGCGACAGCTACAGCCTCCCCCAGAGGTATCCTTTCTGCAACTTCTCTCTGGGATGATCTATCAGCTCGAGAGCAGTTGCCTTATTTCCCAAAATAGCGTGCTAAATGCTGAAGGCTTCCAAGAGCTTTTTTTCCAGAAGCAATTCCAAAAGCCCTTCATGGTGCTGGGCCCACTTTCACATGCGCACAAGGCCTTTTGATTGAAGAGAGATGTGCATGCCAGCAGAGCAGAGCGAAGTCTGCGGCGATGTTGCTAATATCTGTCATCCGAACTATAGGAAAATTTTCTATTCATACTACATTACGGGGACCTCAGTACTCTACTAACAAGGGTATTAGTATAGCAACCTTAGTACTTCTGTCTCCCATCCTACAGAAGGATGTAATCACTTAGTTTCTTCTAATGTTCAAAAAATTATGGTAACATTACAGGACTTGGAATTGCAATCCTTGTACTACAGCCCCAGACCTGGGGGGCATTTTCTAAATGAGACTAATGGAACACGTTCTCTTCCACAAAGAAATGTACTGTAGAAATTAATTTCCTCCCTGAATTTTATACACTGTGTACAAATATAAGGTATGTATCGGAATACGAAGCACCCCTCTCATCATGTAGATATCCGTATTCTCTGTTACTGCAGAAGCGATTTTCTCATGATGAAATAAAGTTCGCACATATAATTTCTCCATAACTTCGTTTTGTTCTATTTGTCTCTCCCTTACTCTAATGCACTCCCAGTGAGATAAGATTTAGAAAGTAAAAAAAAAGAAAAGCGCATACCTTATTTAAAAATTCACAAATCGACCGACTCTCCCAAAGAAAGCCTATGGACTTAAGCAATTGTATCTTTTTTGTTGTTTTTTACAAATCAGTGAGAAAAATGTTATAAGTAAACATTTGATACATTTATTACACTTTTCATATATTAATGTTATTTCCTCCAGTTCCTGGAAAGTTTGTTTTAGAATTTTTTTTTCTTTTTGGTTGGTATTAAGCGGTGCGGCAATTCATATAGACTTTCTATTGTAACAAAATCTTGCACATTCTTCTTAATAAGAATAAACCTCTTTCCGAAGTTAAAGCAAAACCTCTATATTGCAGAAAGGCCTAGTTTCATATGTGATGACAAACCTGACTTGCACATTCATTTAGTCCCAGGTTTAAACCACGCATCACCACTAAGCTACCCTGTCATAAAGCCTTCTACGGGCACCATTATGCAGTGGATACCACGTGTCTACAGTATTATGAATGCTGATAAAGTTTTTCCTCAAAACCCAATTCATCTGTCTGTCTGTCTGTCTGTCTTTTATTTACTTGCTGGGCAGTGTTTAATAAGCACCCACTGTACCCTCTGTGGGTGTGAAATATTCATGCTCTGGGTGCTGTTGCAAAGCTTTCGGGCTAGTAAGACAAGCTCTAAGGAACTCAACACAGAAACACTGAGATGCTTACATATTGTGCCATAATCATGAGGGGAGAAAAAGAAAAGGAAAAACCCATATAGGAAAGTCAAGCAGGAAAACAATGGAAACCCATTGAAGGCAATGGAAAGCATAAAGTATATGTTATCAGAGACGCAGCAAAGAAATGCGTTATTACACGAGCTCAAGTTTGTTTAATTTCCTGAAAGCTGGTTCCTGGGATAAATCTAAGGCAGCCATACAAAAAAAGACCAGGTCTAGTTACAAACCAAATTACCCTGGCTTAACAAATCTAACTGTAAGCAGTTGATCATTTCAATGAAATTTTAAAATAAAGTCCACAAACTTGGTTGTGAATGTTTATAGTTGTTCATTTAATAACCCAGATGGCTGTGTCACAGTCATCAAAACCATTGGTAAAAGATGAGCTGTTAAAAGCATTATGTAACAAAGCCCTCTCGATACACAGTGTTCTGGGGCTCATTCCATGTGACAGGCGATGTCCCCACCAAAACACAAAACGAAAGAAAAAGATAAAGCTGAAAACAGGATAGGAGATTTTTTTTTTCCCAATAGTTTCCCTTTGCCCAGCTAAACAGACTGTACCTTTAAATAGAAAACTGAGGCGACAAGAAATAGAGCAAAGTTAATATTTCTGGGCTCCGATATTTCGGAGTCTATTAATTGGATGAAGAAAAGAAAGTCCAGGACTCCACCCCGTTCAGCCCCTCCAAGCCAGGGTATCACTTCAGACCTTGTGGTGAGGAGTTTCCACTGCCCTTAGCAGTCCCTCAGCGGAGGGCTGCAACCTCTCTGTGTGCGTATTCGTAACACCGGTCTCTGTGTAAAGGTTATTCTCTTTGGACAGATTCCTGGAAGTAGAATTATTGCACCAGAGAGTCTGAACTTTATTAAGGCCCTTTATCTGTGCTTCCAAATTGCTTTCCTGGTAGATTGGGCACCAGGAATGTGCAGAAGACTCCACTGTACAATACACTGTCATCCGATGACTTAGGACTTAATTTTAACTAATAGGCATACTTCTAAAAGTCAAAATGTGTCTAAAAGAGTTTTTAACTTTATGATTTCATAGAAGTAATATTCAGATTGTATTACCTGAGATAAGTACAACATACTGCAGAAGAAACTGACATCTGAAGGGGGGACAGGAAAGAAAGGGGGGACAGAGGAGAGTGATCTACACAAGAGGATATCTGTACACAAGGCAGAAAACCATCTGAGCTGTCATCAAAAAGGAACTTTATCTTTCAAAAGCTTGAATTTAGCCCCTCGATTCTATGCGTGACTGAGCCAGGCCCTGGGCCCACAGGGGCAACTCCAGTGCAGTATCTGCCCAGGCCGCAGGGGCTTCACTGCCCCTCTCCCCCAGTCACCTCAAAAGGATGGCCCTGCCTACCTCTCCAGAACTAAGATACCTGCACTATAATTTTATTTTATTTATTTATTTTTGGTGCTTGGAGTTGAACTCAGGATATTGCTCTTACCAGGCAGGTGCTGTGCCACTGAGCTATCTCCTCAAATCCATTCTGTAATCTTGATTGCCTTCTTACAATCAGAAAGAATACTGGTCCCTGATTGGATGGAGAGAGACAAGTCCATACTCCTTTAGTTTGAACTTATGCATAAATCCACTAAGCTCACTCACCTATTTTTGGTTTTTGGTTTTTTGGGGTTTGTTTGTTTGTTTGTTTTTAGTGTATTTGGTTGTTACAGGGTCTCAGTACACAGCTTGTACTCATGGTGATCCTCCTGCTTTCAGCCTCCCTAGAGCTGGGATTACAAGTATGCTCCATCACACCCAGACTCTGGCTGGCTCAATCCGCCCTCAGGGCAGGGCTGGTGTGGCATGTGGTGCCAAGGATTGAACCGTGGTCCTTGAGTTTGCCTTAGTCCGCTGAGCTATCTCGCCAGCCCTGAGCCATATCGTGAGATCATGATAGACTAAAAGCACCACATTAGAAGACAAGGGGCTGTTAGAGAAGTTAGCTAAGGCTGCAGATAGCGCCAAACAAGAATAACAACTGGAAAAACTGAGAAAAGGGATGCAAAAGACAAGAGTACATTCTGGGTCAGATGTTCTGGTCAAGGAAATTAGAAAGCATACAACAAATTTTGGAAAGATTTCCATCTAAAACATTTGAAAGTCTGTACATCTCTAGAACCCTGGGTAGTGCGACATCACATGTGTCTCTGGAGGTTCTATGGAATGGCAGCATAAAATAAGGCTCCCCATAAAGCCCACTTTATTTAGTGTCCAGCCACTGAGAACTTCCTTCATTGCCCATCAACAGATTCCATGAAGGACAACAGCAACATGAGAGCCAGCCAATATTTTCAGGATACTGACATACGTTCAGTGGAGGAACTGCATAAAAATGGTTCAGCCTGTGTTTTACTATAAGGTCCTGCAGGGAAAAAAAAAAACACAGATATTTTTCTGTCCACACATAGCCAGCTAGGTAGACTACTGGCCCCGTTCCTGCACCCTCCACTGGCATCTGACCCCTCTCTCTCTTGCTGCAGCATTCTAGATCTATGTATTAGTCTTTTCCTGCTGCTGTAACAAATTATCATACACACATACTGCCCTCATAGCAGTCAGAAGCCTACCAGCTCCGTGTGAGCTGCCCGCAGGGCTGTGCTTCTCCAGGAATTCCAGGAGAGCATTGGTTGCCTTGCCTTCCCCAGCTTCTGGAAGCCTCCTGCTTGTCTTGGTTCTGGTCCTTTCCTCTGTGTGAGGAGCCAGCAGCATAGTGTCCTCTGATCCTTTCTTGGCCCTACCCTCCTGCCTTCCCTACCACAGAACCCTGGTGTGTGCTTTGACCCGGCTGGATAGTGCAGGGGAGCCTCTAGCTCAAGATACTTAATTCAGGCACCTCTGCAAAGTCCCTTTTGCTATGAAAGGTAATGAATTCAGAGGTTTCTGTGAAGTAGGGTGCATTTTTGAATGGGTAATTATTCTATCTACCACACCCCCTGAGAAAGGTATTATTATTATTATTATTTCCCTGCAATTCATATAGGGAAACTGAGACTGAGAAGTTAAACAGCCTTTCAAAGCCAGCTCTTTCAAACACCCAGCACAGTGCACTGTGTCGCTGACATTTGAAAAGTGCTCTTCAAATTTAACCAAAAGGGAAGAGGGAAAACAACCCTAAGCCTGTCTCTAGGCGTCTAAAAACACTGCTGAAGTGAAGCCGCACTGTGCAGCTGCCTTTTGTGCTCCTCCAGAAAGCCAGAAATAGAACTTAAATGCATTCAGAGAGTCAAGTTAGACTTCTGTCAACGAGAACCCCTTCCTGCTTTAAGAAGATGTGGAAGCTCTCATCACTTCCCGCTCGATGTCCAAGCCCCTCTTCACGCACCTCATTCCACGTCCCCACGCCCTAGCCCCACCCCTAGGGCTCCAGCCCAAGCCCCTCCCCAGGTGAGGATCTCTTGGTGGGCAGTGAGGGTTCACTGCCTGGGAAAGAAAGAAGGGGAACGCCAGAGCCACGTCTCTGAGGTCCCCGAGAGCTGCTCCAGGGAGATCTGGGACTTCAGGCCCTGCTTAGGTTGAAAATGCAGGGCTCTCAGTTCACCAATGCTCTCAGGCCCCGTCAGTTCTCAACAAGTGGAGAGAAGAAAACCCATACTAATTACAAGATCAGGCTTCAGATGAGGCTGTAAACGCCAGCACTAACCAGCAAGTATGGGCCCAGGGGGATGGAAGGAAAGAACGTTCGCAAGCATCCTGGGTTGAGTGTCCAACATTTTTAGACTTTCTAATGACCATAAATGGGTTGAGATTTTTTTTAAGTACATCCTAAATGTTATTTCTAAAAAGAGGGAAGTGTTATTCATGAAGATTAAAAGTCCACATCCTTGACTGGATCTCGGCATCACACTCCTCTTACACATCGCAGTAGATCACCCAGAAGGTGTTTGGTGGATACAGGCACGGTGGACACTTCTGCTTCCATTCTAGTTCCAAATGACCTCAGTTGCATCTGTCCTGAACCTATTGCTAGATAAAATTTTATAGTGATCTTGGTCTAGCCTAAGTACTTCACTTTTAAACTTTGATGTACTGAAACAGCCTGGCCCCCAGACAGCTAGCACCCTTTTTGGGAAAAAGAACCTTTCAGAAGAACAACATCAGAAAATCCCTCAGCCCACCTACCGTCTGTGGCCAGAATTCCAAAGGGGAATGGCGATGCGTCTGCTTTACAGCCCACTGAATAATGCTAAATACTTTAGCTAAAAGAACATGCGTTTCCAGGAGAAAATCTTCAAGGTAGGTAAATCATACCTGATCAAATTTGGGTCAGTTTCATAGGATCCAAAAACAAGAGACATGATGGCAGATTCCAGAGCCCAGAAGAGGGAAGTGTTTTCTTCCTTTTCATTTTGACAATGTGCGTGGTAACCCATGAAGTTTCTGGAATTTTTCCATGAAACTGAATTGGATCCAGAACCTATTTTTAATTATGGGGAGTTGTGTTGTGCAGTCACCACTCTGAGCAGCACTTCATCCTCTGGAATCTTCTCTAACTAAACTATAGGGATTTTCAGTTCTTCCTGCAATAGTTCCTTATAAACAATGTCATGGCATTTTAAATTGGAGTGGAGGACTTCCCAGTGAAGTACTCAGCTGTCCTAGGGGTGGCAGGGGCTGTTTTGTTCTTGCAGAAGGAGGTTTTCAAAATGAATTTGTTTCTTGCTTTTCAACTGTAATTAATGCCACATTTCAGGAAGCTTAAAATACCACCTTTTGTTATAAATTATGTACCAGCTGCACAGAATTGTGACTTCGGTTGCTTATTAGATCATTTTTTAAAACTCAGCCTCCTTCTTCATTCGCCTCTTTGTCTCTTTTACGATCTTCCCAACAAAAGCAAATTCTTTGCGCAGCAGGTTTATAATGAACTGAAGCTCATCTTTAATGGTGCTTTTGGAATTCTTAGCGACAGATCTTGCTTTACTGCACTCTGAAATGCAACCCTCTTGTTGGACCAGGGCCCAGGGGCTGCTCAGTTATGAAACCGCTCCCTGCCAGACAGGAAGACACGCAGGCCTTCAACCAGGACACAGAGGAAGGTGGGTTAGTGTCCCGTGTCGTAGGAAGACCTCTGTAAGTTTGCTTTTCCCCCTTAAGCCCTCAAAACAACCCCTTGAAACTGGATTTTATATTTGCAAGTTACTCTGCACATGCCATAGAAACCTTTAGTTCTCTGTACGTACTGGAATTGGTCAGGAAATACCACCCTTAGTTTGTACAAAAAACAAAAGTAAATGTCAGAGACTTTCTCCAACTTGTCCACTTTTCCTCTGGCCAGCTCTTCTGCCAACTTCATGCTTGCCAGCTGTTCAAGTTTAACACAGCATCTAACATACAGAATGCATATCCAGTGCATGTCAGCTAATGAACAAACAACAGAA
>NDGM010835139.1:0-22899 GCA_002564305.1 Octomys mimax
AGAAGTCCCCACCCCATGACTGCATGAGGCTTTGGGGGGACAAGTAGACACAAACCATAACAAATATAATAGTTTATTCCCTAGCAAATGACTAAGCCCATATTGTCCCTAAAAGACTGAATGCGGTCCTTTTACTATAAAGACTGCTAAAAACCTCATGTCTGTTACTCTTATTATATGAAAATATATTTTTTCTGCACTAGAGTTTTTCTGCATCACTATTTGCTGCATGCTTCATAAATCCATATTTTTTGTGTTTATTTTTGTGTTTATTCTCTTCATTGTATGTTTTAAAAGGAAAATCATATTTTCTAATCAAAATTATTTTCTAATTGAAATCATGTCCTTTGGGAAGATAATGTTATGTATATCTATCCTTCCATGTGTTTTTGTAACTCTTAACTGAATAAAGTATAAAATTAAACCATTATTAAAATTAAAAATTTAAAGAGTTATTATATACTTCTGTTTTTATAATCTTACAAATACTTGGAAGATCTGTTTTCACCTTCCAAATACTTAGTCTTCTAGTATTGTAGTTCAATATGATAATTAGATATTTTAAATTATGCATCAAAGTTTAGTTTCTTATTACAGGGTTAGAGTTAGAGGATTTTGGGTACTTTTGCATATAGAGGACTTCTGCTAACTATAAAAGAGGAAAGATAATTTTGAAGAAAGAAATATGCTTTGAAAATTGCTGACCTGGAATTTTTGGTTGACATTCATTTTCATTTTGACAGTCATTTTCCCCTTAACAAATAAAAAATAATCCAAGCTTATAAATGATGTCAAGGTAGAATAATCATTGACTAACATTATTAAGCAGCAGAAACAAACAGCATTTGGGTTCATTCAAACCCTATTACTAGTCTTTTCAAGCTTTTGAGCCCTGAACACTTGTTTAGAATGCTAACAGTGTTGTCAATCTGTCATTATCTGTAGCTAACATCTCTTTTGGAGTGGGGCCAGACATTTGTTTTTCATGTGGTATGTCGAGAATATGAACTGGAAAGACCAAAATCAGTGATCATGTGTCAGCATGGAATTGATCGTCGGTTCTGCGAATCCAAAGTATGTCAATCAATATATTAGCAATGTTGTAAATACTAGTGCATTCTTTTAAATGAAAGATTAAAATTTAGCATGAAATAAAATGCATGTAACCATGAAGTAAACAGTACATTTCAGGTTTTTCAATGAATTTTTTGCAAATTATTAGTTACATAATTGTATCTATAATATAAGGTAATTATTAAGACATACATATTTACAAACAAAGCAAAGAAATACAATAAAACTTTGGTTAACAAGCATAATTTCCGGAAACATGCTTGTAGCCCAAAGAATTTATATACCAAAGCATATTTCCGCATAAGAAATAATGGATACCCAGATAATTCATTCTATAATCCAAAAATACTCATATAAAATGATTATAATACTGTAATATAATACAAATTGATACAGAAAATACAAAATATAAAGCAAAACAAATTATCGCACACCCACCTTTGCAAACCTCTGTGGCTGATTTGAGAGGAGGGTTGTTGTATAGGATGACTTTCACTATCAGTAAGGAAAACACTGCTGTCTATTGGCTCAGTGGAATCTTTTTCTCTTTGTACAGCTTGACAGGGAACTTAGCCAATGACACTTGCTTTTGCCTTTTTTTGAGGATTTTGGTGAAATGTGACATTGCATTGTTACTTTATTTATTTATTTATTTTGTATTTTAGGGAAGAGTCTACAAGGTGTTCAGGGTCTCACTCCTAGATCACTTAGTGATCCACCAAAAGTTAAGAGGGAGTTTGTGGTTTTTTTTTTTGCTGGCTCAGGCTGCCTTAAGGGAGGTTCTGACAGGCGTGTGGAGCTAGGGTCCTCTGCACCTGCCTGGTTTTACGACAGCAGGTGCTTAAACAACTGAGCTATCCTACAAGCCCCCCATTGCATTGTTATTAAACAGATTCATTGCTTGTGCTGGTACAGCCTTATCTGGATGGTGCTGTACTACAGAATTTTGCAGTTTCTCACATTTTGCACATCTCTGTAATCTCATTTGACATGAGGAATTCCTCCACCTCTTTTTTCACCTCCTTTACAGATAAGATCCCCTCAGTAACCTTTTGCTGTTGGGAGGCCACAGTCCTGTGGAGGGAGAGAGTGGATCTAGCTCAGCTGTAAACATGTGACTTCAGCAGCACATACAATTCATACTGCAAGACACTGCTCTTTTATCAAATTAAAATTTCTTATAAATGTTTGCTTATCTTACAGAACAGTTGCAGAACACATTACTCACAATCCAAGTGTTACAGTATTTTAAGATATGTCTTCTATTTTTACTCTTAAATCACACATTTTATCTCATAGTAAATACAACTCTTATCTGTAGACTTAGAAATTGAAGCAAGATGAGCATTAAATCTTTACTTGACATGATGTGCAGACCGTTCTGGAATGTCTCTGTTCCCCTCTATTGTCATCAGCTGTAGTGGACATCTGTCAGACTTCCTCATTCCAGGTCCTTAGGGTCATTGCAGTACTTTCACAGTAATCCCAAAACACCATAAAGAGTGACAATGAAATGAATATTGTTGTTGTGCACGAAATACACTCCCATATGAATAGTTGGGGGCATTTTCTCTCCTTGGAAGAAGTGCACTGGTTTCAGAAAACCTAGAAAACATGGACGTTTCAGAAAAGTAACTTACTATAGTTCTGAAGTGCAGACACAACTATTGTTTATTTAGTTTTTCTATTTCTCCTTTTTTTCTCTTCTTTTATTGTACAAACTATATTTGTTTGCAATTATTTTACCATTAATTAAAATTAATCCGTTCTTTTAGTTATTTTGTCCAAAAAGCCCTGTAACCCACAGTTACTTATTGACAATAACAGAAACAACTCTAGTTGTTGATAAAATTATTTTTTGTTATGAGCATGTTGCCATACTCCATAAAATTGCATATTTAGTTGTATGTTAGCAGCTACTTTTTACAGCAATTCCACCCATTTCCACCCTTACAGACATTTATCGCCTTTTTTTTAAACTTAACACTTTTGTGTTCCATTAAAGATTTTAAAAATCAATTTTATTAAGACACAATTCACATATAGTATATCCTCTGTAAGTTATACAATTTGAGTTTTTAAAGTTATCTGTACATGTGGGTAATGACTTATCACCAGTAAAGAGAAGTATTTCTATCACCTTGGATGATTTTTTCTTTTTTTTTTTTCCAGTTAGCCCCATCTCTCACAACCACTGATCTGTCACTTTATGTTAGTTTGGTTTTATTTTTGCCTGAAAGAAATATATTAGCATAGTACATTGACTGCTTCAAGGCATCTGTTCCTTTTGCTAGCTCAGCCACTAGTGAGTATTTATGTGCCTTTGGACCAGTGACATGCTCAGGGCTGCCACTTCCTCAGGAAGTTCAGTGAAGTAGTTGATAGTTATGTCATCTTGCAATACAAACATTACCAAATCTATGTTTTAGAAGCAAAACAATTTAATTTGTGTGACTTATATTAGATATCATAATATTTATGGCTGATATTTTGTGTACTGGTAGTTCTCATGAGGAAATCTTATATTTCTCTAATCTTTCACAAGGGCCAGGGGAATAGCTCAGCTGCATAAGTGTCTGCCTGGCAAGCTCAAGGTCCTGAGTTCACTCCCTGGAAAAAAAAAACTTTCATGATTTCTATAAAATTGTTTACTCTGACTATTTTGTTTCAGTTATAAATTCTCTCCCTCCCTCCCTCTCTCCCTCCTCACCCATCTACCTACCCTGGTGCACAAACTAGACTCAAACTGAATTGGATGAGAACTGAATCAGATTTCCTCATAAGGTCAACATTGAACCTAATCATTGTTTTTAATTTGGTTCTCATCCAATTCTGTTGGCGACCAGAATCATGGGAAGAATTTACATCATAAAACAAGATTGTGTGTGTGTGTGTTTGTGTGTGTACATGTTTTCAGTTAGATTTGACACACTATCCTCCATCCTTTCTTTTCTGTGGTGCTGAGGATTGAACTCAGAACCTTAGGCATGCTAGGCAAGTGCTCTACTACTAAACTACACTCCCCAGCCCTTTTGAACTTCAAGCCTCAACCTTGCCACTAGCTGACTGAGATTATAGGTGTGTATTATTATGCCCAACGTACTTGGCTCTTTTCAGTGAAAATAGTACATATTTCTTAATAATTTGTTTTCTAGTTGGTAACACTTTATTTTGTTTATCATTATAAAAGAATGAAGTTTAATTTTGTAAACATAACAACCATACTTTTATTTGAACAAGGGTAATTATTGAAGTATAAAAATAATGAGTTGATGGTGATAACTTAATTGTACAACCTTTTTTATTATTTCAGTTGAGCTGTGTTCCTGGGCCTTGTCCAACTTCAGATGACTTGAAATATACTATGACCCGCTTAGCAGTGGATGGAGCTGATATTTACATTGTGGAGCATGGTTGCGCTACAAATATTAAGGTAAACATTTGTCTTTTTCGTGGCTAGTGTAATTAATACTTGGCCAGTGTAATTCTTTTTCCTTTTACTAAACTAAAATCTACATTTTGAAATACAACACATAATTATAGTTTCTCAATCACAGACTACCACAAAAGTTTAAAAGGCAGCTTCTCTTTTACTCATTGATGTTCTCTTCCAGTATTATGTTTTTAAGTATTTTCACCACTTTTGCACTATAGTTAATTTTTTTTAACATTGTTGTAAGGCAGGGATATAAAGGAGCAGCTTGTCTTTATGTTACTATTGTAAACAAGTAGTATTTTTAAAATTAAATAGCTTTAGACTTTATCTGTTTATATTTTCTGCTTGGCTCCTAGAAACATTTTTTTTTTTTCTACTGTTACTTATGAACATCTTTCAAAATAAAGCCTTTCTTTAATTTCATTAGTTATTACCCATCTAAGTTTTCATCTTGTTTCGTTTTGTATTTGTGGGTTTTTTTTTATCTTTTCTTTGAGTGTCTACATTTATTCTATTGCATTTATCTTTCCCGTTTCTGTCATAATTTCATTGCTTCTCTTTTTTCTTGTCCATTTCTTTTTTGTTGTTGTTCTGTTGTCTCTCATTCTATTTGAAATGGTTACCTATTCTGTAGTTTATGCTTAAAATATAGAAATGACAAGTCTTGTTTTATTTTCTTTATTCAACTTTAGATGGGCACAATTCGTATTGCAAACTGTAATCTCCACAATCAGTCAGTTGGGGAAGGAATAAGTGCTGCAATTCAGGATTTTCAAGTGAGACTGTATATTGAGCAATTAAATAATTGCAGAGTTGGACTTCAGCCTGCAGTGCTACGGAGGGCCTACTGGCTTGAAGCTGGGTCAGCCAACTTAGGACTTATTACTGTTGATATTGCATTAGCTGCTGATCATCATTCTAAACATGAAGCACAGAGATGTTTCTTAGAAATTCATGATGCCAGAACTAAGAGGTAAGTGAAAATTTTGAAGTAGTCTTAGTTTCAGATGAAAATACTAGATAATTATAAAGGACATTGTTTTGTTAGGAATGCAGTAAGCTTGCGTAGGCAAGCGCAGGGACCCAAGTTTGATCTTGGGCATTACATGCCGCTGTAGCCCCAATCTAGGGCATGATGAGCTGGCCACCAAGACCAGGCATTGTGGTGCACACCTTATCCCAGCATGGGGAGGCTGAAAACAGGATCCCTATGAGTCCGAGCTGTGTAGTGAGACCCTGTAACAACCAAATACATTAAAAAAAAAAAAAATCCTTTAGATAAAGGCTTATGATTATGCTACTGTTTCTCAATGAATGTTTAGGGACCTGATATTTAAGTAAATATATGTTCTGTCTCTGGTAATGATGTGGTTGCTGGAAATAACATTATTTTCTGTATCCATACTGTATCAACAGAGATAGAAGTTGAAATCATTGGTTCCCAAATAACATTCCATAAAGCACTATCATTTCTTTTACACCTTGGCCCTTTACTTCCAATTCTAAGTTACCAAAGCCTCTTAGTGAATCACTTATTTTATGAATGACATCATGGCTTTTAAGTCCTCATACCCCCATTATATACTCAATACATAATTTAGTTAAAAATATATAAAGAAATAATGGAAAATAATGACCATAACCCCATCATACAGAATTTTGTGCTACTTCAAACCATGATTTTGTTATTTATACCTGAAAACTTCCTGTATTTATATTTTTAGATTCTGTGTTTAACTTTTATTCTAATCATTTTCTCATATGATTGAAAATTTCATAAAGATTCTCTTATACAAATAATACACAAACAGAAAGAGATATATGCTGGTCAGCAACTACCCTTGTATTAAATGTTTAAATTGTTTCTAAATTTCCCATTATAAGTAATAGTAACAAACAATTTTGCATAGTAATTATATGATATGGTATTATATATGGCATACTGTGATATTTCTTTATTTTATGTTTATATCCAAGACAATATTTTTCTGTGTTTTTGTTCTTTTAACTTGTTTATGACTTTCCTGTTACCTCTACATGCATTTATTTATTGGAGGCTTCGTATTTTTCTTACCAGACTCCTAAATTGCACCACTTCTGTGATCACCATTGCTGAACTTTGTAGTTCCAAAAAAAAAGCAAATAGCACTTCTATTTTCATATTTTTTTGTCATAATACTTGAATTTATTTTCATCCTATGTGGGGTATTCATCTGAATTAGGAGATACAGATTTTTTTGGAAGTAATTGTTTTATAAATGTACAATGAAAAATATTTACAACTAATACATAATCTTTTATGAAAATTGTATTTCATCTGTTTATTTTCTCAAAAATAACTTGACTCTCAGTTTTTTTTAAACTTCTTGAGATTTTTTATTGCAATTATGTTAATCTTTTAAATTAAGACATCTTATAAATCTGAATGTGAAAATTCATGCATACAGAATGTTTTTTGAAAGAACTTAGATGACAATGCCTTAGGGTTCAATCCCTAACAATGCCAAAGAAGAAAGAGAACTTTTTGCAGGAAGCCAGTTAGTGTCAATAGAAATCCTGTCCTGTTTAGGGTAGATGATAGGGGAAGGTTCCAGTGAAGTTAAGGAACTGACTCCTTGGTGAGTTGTTTTCCAGTTGCTCATTTAGGTTGGTTTCTGTGTTTTATTTTTTATCAAGAACTATGAAGAGTATAGACTCTTTCATTCTACTTAGAAGCTGCAACAGTCAATATACAATTTCTATGTTTCTCTGTAGATTTAATTAAAGAGTAGAAAACTTTTTAGACTGTTTACTATTCCTTTAAAACTACATTGTTTGATTTTTGTACTTGCTGCTCTTTGAATGCTTTAAAAAAATATATGCTATATTTTTCTTCCATCTCGCTGTGAAAACACTGATTTTAAATTTTATTTTTTATTTGAAAAGCATAAAGAGGGGCTGGGAACATAGCTCAATAGAATAAGAAACTCCCTGTCAAGTGTAAGGGCCTGAGTTCTATCCCCAGTTACGCCAAAAAAAAAAAGTGAAAAGCAAAGATTAAAAAGACATCCCATATTAGAAATGAACTTTTGTGTTTACATTTACTTTTATTTTTTAAAACAGCAATTAGCTTGTATTTAATTAGTTTCCAAAATTTTTTTATTTCTTAATGAGAATTTTTTTTATGCTGCTGTTTTGTTTTATTTTGCATTCTGTTTAGGTTGTGGTTTTTGTGGCCAGATGATACGCTGAAGAACAAGAGGTGTAGAAACAAGTGTGGGTGTCTTGGTGGCTGCAGATTCTTTGGTGGCATAGCAACTGGCCTAGATTTCTTCAAACTTGAAGAGTTGACACCTTCCAGTAGTTCTGCATTTTCAAGCACGAGTGCGGAGTCTGATATGTGTTATGGTCAGTCTCTGCTACAGCCTGGAGAATGGATTATTACTAAAGAAATCCCTAGAATTACAGATGGTAATAAAATGTATTATTTTGTGTCTTGTGCTAATCTTTCATCATTATGTATCCTATGCCTGAGAGAAGTTCAGTGTTACTTCTTCAAGTTAATTTTTAAGTAGTGCTTTTGGAACAGTTTAGTATAATCCATGTTTATTTTCCAGGTAACTTAACTAAAGCCAGATAAGAATAGCAATTTTTTAGTTACTGAGAGCCAAAATGGGTCTACTATTCAGATTTGCTATTGTTGACGTAGGTGACTCTCCTCAAACAGCTTCTAAATATTTCTTTTTAAAAATTTTTTATGTATTTTAATACAGGGTCTATAGGGTCTCAGTACACAGATTGGATTTGTAGTGTTCAGCCTTCCAAGTGCTAAGATTACAGGTGCACACCACCATGCCCAGTTTCAGTTACAGTCTCAGCATGCCCAGGGAGTGGGGCCGGCACGGCTTGTGGAGTCAGCAAATCAAAGCTGGATCCCTGCGCTAGTCTAAGCAGGTGCTTTAGTCCACTGAGCTATCTGGCTGGCCCTATTTCTTTATATTTTATTTTCCTGTAACTCAGCTTCCAGAGATATACTTAGGCTTAACTAAATTGCAAAGATTTCTTCTAAGATTTTGGAAGTGCCTTGTCTTTGGCTTTCATAATTATGCATTTTTACATTTTAAGTGTAATATTTACTACATAAGTTGCCATGCTATAGATATACATGTAGAAAAGTCTTCAGTAGATTTAAAAAAACACAGACACACAAGAAAGAAAATATAAAATGAAAAGTTTATCAGATTGATTTTCCATGTGGGGAAACTTTTAGGGAGGAGAGCTGGACTATATATGCTAAATACCTGTTTTAATAATTTTTTACAAAACAGTAATACATAAACACATACAGTACATGTTATTTTAAGGTCTTTTTACCTCAGCAGTTTGCCAGTGTAACATCAGATTATTTTAGAGACAGAGTCTTTTTTTTTTTCCCCCTTGGCAGAACCAGGGATTGAACTCAGACCCTTGCGCTTGACAGGGAAGCGCTTATTCTACTGAGCCATCTCCCTGGCAACATCAGGTTATTTTATAAAATCAGAAAATAACTCAGACTTCTTGTCATCTTGTGGATAAAATCATGCAAATAAAACATGCTGTCTTCTTACAACTGTTAGGTTTTTTGGTGTGGCAGAGAAGCAGAAGTTAAAGAAAGGGAGGAGGCCTTTATTGCCATTGAGAAGAACAAGGAGAGGATCTGAGGGAGATGAGGGGAGCCTCTTATCTGAAACAGGAAGGCTGAGATTTTGTGGACTTTTCTATGGGCAGAGTTTGAGGGGCAGGTCTAGTGACATATAAGGAATTGCTTGGGGGCTCCCTTGTGTGCGTGGAAAAGGTATCCAGGACTGGAGTGGAGGAGAAAGAGGAAGTGGTCATTGGGAGGATAAGCTGTTGTTTTGGGGTTTCAGCCATGTTGTATCAGGGCCATGATAAGTTAGCAGTTTGTACTCTGGTTGGAACCTATCAATAACCTTACTTTCTTACACGTGAATAAAATTTGCTTTTAAAGATTTATGCTGGCATTTCTCATTTTATCCTCAGGATCTCATGGGTTCTTATAGGGAAGAATAGGAAGGAAACAGGCTTATCACTGGGACTGAACTGCATAAATGTTTGTGTTCTTTCTCTTATATTATAGCTGGCACTAATTATAAAGACTGCTTGATTTTCTAATCAGTAGATCAAAACTTAAGCATCACAGACTCAGGAAAGACTAAGGGCAGGGAAATTACACATGTTGTGAGAGGGGAGAAATAGTAATTTTTTTTTCCCACAAAGAACAGCTGATTACAATTCTTACAGTGTTTAATGGGCAGTACTCTGGCCCTTCCAGTGATTCGCTCAGTACTCAGTTGTAGATGATAAATTGCTATGGATGTCTTGTCCAGAGGAGATAGGGGTAAAGTCCTTCTTTTGTACCTTGAGTTTGGTTTTTGAGTTGTCCAGGAGTCAAGTGTGTCAGTATAGTGAGGGTCATGCTACTAGAATCAAGGATATATTTAGTTCCTTTCACATAGAAGTGAATCAGATGCATGTTTCTTTTGACTTTTGTTGTTCTGTTTTTACATTTTTGGTAAGTGAAAATAGATTGAGTCTATTTTCATTATTCTTAAGTCTTACCTCTTGCATTTCATCTAGAGCTGCTTTTTGTTCACAGTGTATATTTTCTTCTACTAGCAGGTTACTGTTTTTTGAGTATTGCAAGGATGTCTGGAGAAGAGAAGTTGAGCAGTTAAGTTTTTGTTCATTTTGCTGGAGACAGTTAATTGAATTCACTTTTTGCCCCTCTCCCATTAATGAAATTACACTATTGCACTCTTTAGGAAACTTCAAAAGAGTAATGCTCCACTCTGGCTATGAAATTAGTTATCCACCACAAAACAATTTATTGATTGCTTCTGAGTGTGGGTTGTTATTGTAGGTGTTGGAAGTATGTCCATAAGTGAAAAATGAGACAATTCCTACTTCTATTGAGCTTCTACAGCAAATAAAGCAAAATGTTTAAATCTGAGAGAAAGAGATATGATATGCTTGCCATTATTCTTGAAAACTTTCTGTAAGTTTGAATTTTGTGTATATCCTGGAGATTTAACCTATGGCCTTGTTCATACTAGGTACATGCTTTACCACTGAGCTGTTCCAAGCCCTGAAATGTCATAAATATATTACCATGTGAAATTAAGATTTGTGTGCTTATTTATTTGTGTACTTATTTATAATAAGTATAAACCTATTATACTTAAAATCGAAGTATTTTAAGTTGTGGTATTCTCTATGGAAGTATTTGTTTTGTGAAAATATTTATGTTCACGTAACCAACTTTTGGTTTGTTTAGGTAACCTGAATGGTATGAAGAGGAAAGAATGGGAAAACAAATCAGTAGGAGTAGAAGTCGAAAGAAAAACTCAGCACCTTAGTCTTCAAGTACCATTACGATCCCACAGTTCATCCTCTTCCTCAGAAGAAAATAGTAGTTCTAGTGCTGTGCAACCTTTATTGGCAGGTGAAAAGGAAAGCCCCTCTTCTGCTGCCGATGACCGTGTCATCCAGAAAGAGTTCTTGCACAGTACAAACAGAGACGATGGCCAAGGAAGGTCAGTAATTCAGATAGATTTAGAAACTTAGAATAGGATTATAATTGCTTCAGATATGGCAAGAAAAACTTTGCTCTCTACTCCTTCACTTTAGAAGGAGTATCTTTTTTGTATATTTGCACATATTCTAAAATGTCAATTTGTCTTTTGAATAAAATGAGATAGATATTTTCATTGTTGATATTAGGAAAATACAAAAATGAAAACGAATGTTTCTTATTATCTCACCATTCGGAATGAATTATTGTTAACATTCAATTACTGTCCTTTTAGTGTGGTGAGTACTTCTTGATCCTCTTGTCTGTATCTTAATAATTGGCTGATCCTTTCTTTTGAAGCATGTTTGCCTGTTGGTTTCATAACACATTTTGAAATTTCCTCCCACCTCCCTGGCTGTTCTGTCTCGCTCTCCACTACCATGCCCTTCAGCTTTCCCTTCCTTCTTTCACCTTCTGTTACAACCTGTGATTTTAAAGTGTTGCTATGCCTCTAGTCTCAATTTTATACCCTTTTTGCCATTTTATACTATTTTCCTAGTAATCTGGCTAACATTTTAAAAGTTCCAGCCAATCTTAATATTTTTACTTGAAAATTTCATAAAGACTTCAAAGTCAACATATAAAAATATGTCTTTTTCCTATTACTGTTACATTTTTCTGTCTCAGTAAATGGCACTACTATATCAGCTGCTAAAATCAGAAATTATAAGGTTGTCTATGATGTCTTTCTTTCAGTCAATCTCCTTTAAGCAGAGGCTTCTCTTATATTTTGTTGGACAAGCTCTTAGAAGATACCAAAAAAACCCAACCAACCAAACAAAAGATCCACTTGCATCCATAGATTACTGATAAGATTGCACCCTGGATTACTTTAAAAATATATTGTGTTTGAGGTACTTTAAATTTGTTAGCAACCTGGTATATGAACATATAATATGTGATTTTGCTCTTTTGATGGATATTATAATAGAATTTTAGAATTTATTTTTAAAATTACTAAAAATTTTATAGATCTTAAATTATACTGTTTACTGAAAATACTAGTAACTTTGTTTTCTGTTTCAGTGTTCCTACAGAAATGTCAGGAACTAGTCCTGTATCTCCTAATACTCAGGATAAATCAGTGGGCCAGTCTCCTCTTAGATCTCCTTTGAAGCGACAAGCCTCTGTATGTTCTACTCGACTTGGAAGTACTAAAAGTCTTACTGCTGCTTTTTATGGGGACAAACAGCCTGTTACAGTTGGAGTCCAGTTTAGTAGTGATGTCTCTCGAAGTGATGAGAATGTACTAGACTCACCAAAGCAGAGGAGAAGCTTTGGTTCATTCCCATATACACCATCAGCAGACTCCAATTCATTTCATCAGTATCGATCAATGGATTCCAGCATGTCAATGGCTGATAGCGAAGCCTACTTTTCTGCAGCTGAGGAATTTGAGCCCATTAGCAGTGATGAGGGTCCTGGAACTTACCCTGGTAGGAAGAAGAAAAAGAAGCAAACACAGCAGATTGACTACAGTAGAGGTTCCATATATCATAGTGTAGAAGGACCGCTTACTGGCCATGGAGAAAACATTCCTGATCCCCGAACTCTGCCATTCAAAACCCATCCTTCCCAGGCTTCATTTGTTTCTGCATTAGGTGGAGAAGATGAGGTTATAGAACATCTGTATATTGTAGAAGGTGAGAAAACAGTAGAGAGTGAACAGATCACTTCTCAGCAACCTGTGATGAATTGTTATCAGACTTACCTTACTCAGTTCCAGGTAATTAATTGGTCAGTTAAACATCCAACCAACAAAAGAACCTCTAAGTCCTCATTGCATCGCCCTCTTGATCTGGATACACCCACCAGTGAAGAAAGTTCATCATCCTTTGAGCAGCTTTCTGTTCCAACATTTAAGGTATAAACCAAACCATTAATTTCCACTGATATTTATTTAGAAAAGTAGATTTTTTTCTATTTCTTAATTTTTTAAGTAGTATATGTATAGTACATTTTTAAGTTGTTTTCAAAATTATTCGGTCATTTCAGGTACTTTTTAAAAATACACTTTCTGATACATCAGCTTCACATACCAGTCAGGGTTATTGATGTTAGGTCTGGGGTTATTGATGAATCATTTAAATCCTTTTAAATGTAAGCAAATTAAATTGAGGAAAGGTGGCTATATTATTCTAGTATATTAATATGCAGTCTGTGTCTACAATATGTAGTCTGTATCTACTCAGATTAGGATCAAGTCTATGTGAATACACACACACACACACACACACACACACACATATTTTTCTTCCTGTATTTAGGACAGGGTCTTTAGCATCTAAGGGTCTCACTACGTAGATTGGACTCATAGTGATTCTCCTGTTTTCAACCTCCCAAAGTGTTGGGATTACAGGAACATGCCACCATGCCGAATCTCAATCACAATCTCAGTGCACCCCACAGGTGCAGCATAGTGGGGCATGCTGGGGATCGAACCCTGGCCACTGCGCTCTGCCCAAGCAGGTGCTTTAGTCCACTGAGCTATGAGGCTGGCCCTATATTTTCTGTCTTAAAAGATTTTAGAATTAGTTCTAATAATTGATATTCTTTCTACTAATCTGTAACTAATAATAGAAAAATCTAGCTTTACTCACTTGACATTGGAATTTTTTAGGATGTAGTATGAATTGTATCACAGGTTGTTTGTGTATGTCATATTATAAATGATTTTTAAGAAAACTTGAAGATACCTGAAAATACATTTAGTGAAACTAGTCAACATGAAAACTATGTTTTTAAAATAACAATGTATAAGACAATTTTTATGATATTAAAGACTAAAATTAAGTATATAAAATCTTCAGGAACTAATTATTTTCTTGAAGTATCAATTTTAATTTGTTCTGTCATTCTTAGATTAATTATGTACTGGTCTGTAGGAGGCTTTGATGTACACTGGCGGGGGAAACAGATATGGAGCTTATACCTTATAGGTAGGAGACAGTAATTAAGTGCTTTCAAATTGAGAGGCATCTTACATAGATAATGAAAGATACTGGAATAGAAAATAATGTGGGTAGAGCTCCTTAGATTATATTGATAGGGAAAAATCTCTCGGAAGAGATTTTTAAACTTAACCTAAAAAGCCAAAGATGAGGAATTGAGAATCGGAGTACCTTGGGGGACTGCATTGGAAGCTTGGGAGGAGAAGGGACCTACAGTGAGAAAGAGATCATTGAGCAGGGAGAAGTAGCAAGTAGACACATAAACAAGGGTAAGGTTATTAAGGATTTACAGACTCTGACACTAATTTTTAGTGGCATTGGAAAACGCTTGAGCTCTTTAAGGAACTGAGATGTGAACTATGGAGACATTATCATGGAGTTGTCCTTACAGAGATATATAGGCATTTGAGTAATATGTATTAAAATAAGAAACATTAGTGGCAGATGCAAAGTTTTGGTTTTAAGTTTCTGCCTATTTCTTGTGTAAGATAAAATTCTCATGCTAAGATTTCAAATGTTCTCGTAATTTCATGTAGAGACATGCTGGTATATGAATTCTCAGTATAAAAGTGAATTGTACTTATACAATTATTGCTATATACAATAATAACTCAGAGGATAAAACTATTTCCATATTTTAAGAAATAGTTTTTTTTCTTTTAAATGTTTCTATTTTCTATTTCTACTTTCCATATTTCAAGAAGTAGTTTTATGAGGTAGTCAAATCTCTGGAGAATATGGGCCAAGGAATTCATGTCTTTAGGCAGCTTTAAACATATATCACAGGAGATAGTAAAATGGTCTTCATTAGATATAAATGAATGACTAAGCATTTCTAAGGGTTCAGTTTGGCTAGGTAGGTTCATATGTCGTTTTATTTTTATGAATATCAAATACAAGTTCAGCTTTTCCTACAATTTAGTTTTGTTAACTTAAACTTTAATTATGCTATGAAAAGACTAATTTTAGCTCCCACAAATTCTAGAGGAAAGACATTTGAAATACTTGCATTATTTTTAGTCTTGTATTCTCATTGCTTAACCCTTACAGTTGTACAGTCATTTATTTGAATAAGGAGAAAATAAAATTGCCAATGAAATATTTTCTGTGATTTTTCTTAATTTGTATGCTAAACATTCATCTTGACAATGTCAAAATTATATTAACAAGGTAATTTGGATGTTCACAAAGACCTGTTCAGAGCATAAAAATAAAGAATTAAAATTATAGACTAATATTTTATATTATTTCAGGTTATAAAACAGGGGCTTACAGCTAATTCATTACTAGACAGAGGGATGCAACTTTCAGGATCAACTTCAAAGTAAGTCAAAATTGTGTACTTTTAAAGTTTAAAGTCAGTTTATTCTAATTACCTTAGAGTATTGACTTTGTTTTAAGGCTAACTTGTACCAAATAATTTAGTGCTTTGTCTTTCATGGCTTTGGCTACATAAGCAGTAAGTAGCATTTCTAATAAAAATATTATGAAAACCATAACTTGACAAATAAAATTTTGAGATGCATAAGAATTTAACATTGTATTTTTGTTATTTTAAAAAGGGTCCATAAAGTAAACATGTCAAAAAAAATGTTTTCTCCTTTCATGTATTATCCCTCTTTCACCAATTTATGTTTTGGTACCTACCTCTCTCTGAAAAGTATTTGGGACATGAAATATCAAGTCCAATTCTATGAAATTTTTCACTGAAATAAATTCAGTTAAATGTTCACTAGTCTTAAGAAAGTTCAGCTTTTATACTTGTTCATGATCATTATAACATAAGACTTACCTTTTAAATTATGTAGTACTCCATACACTCCTTTGGAAAGGAAGATTGTTGACAACACAGATGATGAGACTTTCACAGAAGAATGGGCTCTAGACCAGCCAGTTACTCAGACCAGAACTACAGCCATAGTTGAAGTAAAAGGAACCGTTGATATTATACTGACTCCACTGGTGGCTGAAGCTTTGGACAGGTAGTAATGTTTATCAGTACTTTATAAAACAAAGTGTGATAGGGTTGGTTCATTTGATAAATATTCCTAGAGAAGATTGGTGATGATATCTACTTTGAGTAGAAATGTTTAGCAAGGTCCATGTCTCAGTTTTTCAACCTCAATAATTATTTTGCAACATTACAATAATTGTATTGCAATATATTTTCTAGTTTTTTTACAAGTGGGTTAGTAAGCATAAAATAATTAAGTACTCAGGGACTAACTTTCATATCCTCACTATATAGTTAACAAAGAGTTAAAGAGAAATAGTAGATACTGTGTCCTGCATGATGCCAATAGTTTGTCAAGGAAGACAAACCAAATGTAAATAAAAACAGAATGAAATACAATGAAAAGCAAAGTTGTGTGGAAAACATTAAATGCTGAAGGGGTTCAGTGGGGACCAATTTCATGAAAATTTTTCTTTAATTGAAAAGGTACATAGTTTTCTCTGATAGCTTAAAAGATTGAACAGAGTGAATAGACAACTTACAGAAGAGGAGTAAATGTTTATAAGTTATATATCTGAGAAAAAGTTGATACCCAGGATATGCAAGGAACTTAACCCAACAGAAAAAAATAACCCAACAGATAAATGAACAGTAGGCTTGGTGTGCTGGTGCATGCCTGTAATCCCAGCACTGGGGAGGCTGACACAGAATTATAGCTGCAAGTTCAAGGCCAACCTAGACTATAAATTGAGTTCAAGGCCTACCTGAACTGCATAGTGAAACCCTATCTCAAACAGACAAAAAACATGAACAGTAGACCTAAATAGATTTTTTTTATTAAAAAGACATACAACTGACAAACAGGTATATGAAAAATTCTCAATATAATTTTTTAAAATGTATTTAGTACATGGTCTACAGGGTCTCACTACACAGATCAGATTCATATTTTCAGCCTCCCAAGTGCTAGGATTATAGGCACACGCCACCATGTCTCAATCGCTGTCTCAGCGCACCCTGGGGTCGGGTCTGGCATGGAACCCCAGTCCCTACTTATGTCTAAGCAGGCTCAACATCATTAGTCATCAGAGAAATGCAGATCAAAATCCACAGTGAGATGTTACCTTAGCCAAATAAGAATGGCTATTGTCTAAAAGACAAAAGATAACAAGTGCTGACAGAGAAGAAAAGGGGATTCATGTGCACTGTTGGTGGGCATATTAGTACACTATGGAAAATAGTATGGAGGTTTCTTAAAAATATAGAAGATAATGAAATTAGAATGTTAAAGAGAAGCCTTTACTCCCATGTTTCTGGCAGCATTATTCATGATAGCCAAGAAATGCAAATAACCTGAGTGTCCATCAGATGATGACTGGATAAAGAAAATGTGATACATGCACACAATGGAATACTCTTTTTTTTTTTTTTTTGTATTTAGTACAGGGTCTACAGGGTTTCACTATGTAGATTGGCCTTGTAGTGATTCACCTATTTTTAGCCTCCCAAGGGCTGGGATTACAGGCATGTGCCACCACGCCCAGTCTACACAATGGAATACTCTTTACCGACAGAAAAGAAAAAAAAATCACTGGATATGATGGGGCACACTGTAATCCCAGTTCCTCAAGAGGCTGAGGCAAGAGGCACACAAGTTCAAGGCCAACCTGGAAAACTTAGCAAGAGCATGTCATAAAAGAAAAATAAGGAAAACAACACACACACACACACACACACACACACACACACAAGAATTGAATCCTATCAGTTCTGAAAACAGAGTTACGTTACAGGTTATTAAGTGAAATAATCCAGGCAAGAAGACAAGTACCATATGCGGCATCTAAAAAAGTTGATCTCATAGAAATTGAGGTAGTATAGTGGATACCAGAGACCAGGGGAGAGTAGGAGAGCAGAGATGGGAAAAGGTTGATGAATAAATGCTAAGTTATAGTTAGAAAGGAGCAAGGAGTTCTGCTATGCTATTGTACAGTGCAGTGACTATAGCAAAAAAGAAAGAAATCAAAAAGTTTTCACCTTAGATAAATGTTGCAGGAGATAAATATATTTAATGTGATTTTTAAGTTACTATATATACAATATATACATATCAAGATAAGAGCCAGGGATATAATCAGCAGCACAGTAGCTGCCTGGCAAGTGCAAGGTCCTGAGTTCAATTTCTATTCCCCCCAAAAAAAGATATTACGTGGCACATTATTAATGTATGTAATCTTTGTGGTTTTATGCATTGGCTTAAACATTTTTTTAGAAAGAATGAGTGAATAGCAATAAGATAAAACTAATATGAAACATATAGAGCTTTATTTACCAGGGAGGAAAAACAGGAAAGGCCTTATCCAATCTGAAATGCTTTATCTTGGAATAGAGATAGTAATGGTGAGGGTAAAATTTCAGAAATACATCCTTTGTATAATTTCTAAAAGTATATTTTTGGCATTCTCATTTCAATATTGTAGAATTGTTTTAAATATTTAAATGTGCTAAATTTCACTGATGTGTTAGACAAAAGTAGGTCATAGTATTAAGTGATACACTGTCTAAAATTTTCCTTTACTGGAAGGGGAAAATCCATATAGATAAACATATATAGCTATACACAATGTAGCTAACTTAATTGTACTACTAATTTCTATTTGTTTATTGAAAGGAACAGTTAGTGCTTATATGGTTTGATCAGTTTTATATACCTATAACTAGTAATCTGTACAACTAATTTGAACATAACTATGTAATAAAACCACCATTGTTGGGTTGGGGAGCTATCTTGGCAGTATAAGTGCCTGGGTGGCAAGCTCAGGGCAGGATCCTGAGTTTGATCTCTAATACTGTATGCCATGCCGGCCCTGGAATGGCAGGCTGTGGTGGCATACACCTGTAATCCCAGCCCTGGAGGCTGAGATAAGGAGGATCACTATGACTCCAAACTGTATAACAAGACCCTGTATAGAAAGAATAAAAATAAAAATAAACATTGTTAATTTCTCATCATCTTGTTTTGAAATTCTATGTAGTTTTTATTTTTTATTTTCTTCAAAATAGAAAAAAAAAACACTAAAAATTTTTTCTTTTACTGTTTTCCTTCCTTAGATATATCGAAGCAATGGTTCACTGTGCTAGTACCCGACATCCAGCTGCAATTGTAGATGATCTTCACACGAAAGTCCTTCGGGAAGCTGTACAAAATAGCAAGACTACCTTCTCAGAAAATGTGAGAACTTTGTATTCAGTGTGCACATCAAATGGTGTATTCATCATCTGTATAGAAAAAACTGCACAAAACTGTTAATGTATGCTAATTATGTTAAAAATTTTATGGGAATACGTAGACATGTTCCAAAGGCCTTCATGTGTCCTGTGCTCCATAAAGACAGCATATCAGCATAAAAGCTGCCTGGGTCTCCCATATCAGAAACCCAGCATATAAATAAGGGGTAAAATAAAAGTTTGACTTTGGGAACTAGGGAGATAGACCTTTTCCTAAAGGAAGGGGAAGGAAGGAGAAGAGATGAAAAAAGCATTAAGACGTGTTGTCCACATGCATCAAATCCCCATGAACCCTGTAATCACTCACACTGCAAACATGTGTCTAACTAAAGAAAACCAGGGAAGAAAATGTTTGAAATGATTTCCTAGCCAAGGAGGAGTCCCTATCTGAAACAAAATCTGCCTTCAAGTACCTTCCGGAGAGAGTTAAAGGCATTGTTGGATTATAGTGGCACCGGCATGGCATGTTTATAATAGCACAGTTTATAATAGCTAAATCTTGGAAGCTGCCTAAAAGTCCATCAGCACACAAATGAATAAAGAAAATGTGATATTTATACACAGTGGAGTACTAAGCCATAAAGAAAACTAAATGTGAATTATTTGTAGGAAAACAGATGCATATTGAGATCATACTATTAAATGAAGTAAATCAGACAGACAAATTTTAATCTTGCATGGTTTCTCTTAGATGAGAAATTTCAATATATAAACAAAGTGAAAGATAAAAGACAGTAAAATAAACATAAATTCAAAAGAAAAAGTAAAGTTTAGTGTTCCTAAAACCATAACCTATAATTAAACCTATAATTAATTAGTGGTACTGTCTGTGTTTCTCTATAGGATTTCACATACACATACTATATGAATTTTTTTAACGCTACAGATGCTGATCTATTTCCTACTTTAAAACTGAATGTTGGGATTATAATATGGGATACAAAACCCACTGCTAGCTAGTATGCAGCAAGCACGAGGATGCAGATAGGCAGACTGATGTTGTGGATTATATGGAGATTTGCAAAGACCTATGAAATCACTCTACCTTCAATCCTTTTAGCTATCTTCCAAGCAAGATATTCGAGGCACCAAAACCGAGCACCCTACAATAGGAACAACTAACCAAGGACAAGCTCAGACAAATCTTACAGTGAAGCAACAAGATAATGTAACAATTAAAGGTCTTCAAGCTAATGTTAGCATACCAAAGGTAAAAACTTAAATGTTTTAAAAAAGTTTCCTGAAAAAACACATTCTGCTGGTTTTTATCTTTTGCATGTTACTAAAGTGAATGATAGTGAAACAACTTATAATATCCAAAAATATATTTCATTTCCTTGCTGAGCAAATATAGATTTGAAATAAGTTTTCTTACACAGAATAATCATATTTCATCTATGTGAAATATTTTATATTTCAGCTAATAAAAATTTAATTATTATTTTGTGAGAATCTTTATAAGCTTTACCATTATTAGCCTGGGATACCTAGATAGACCATTCTTAGTAGTAGCTTTTCATTTTATGTGTATTTTATGTTTAAGCAATATCTTGTCACTTTGCAACTCTGAACTGAATGCCATTTTGTGCATTAGGTAAATTTATGTTTATTACAAGCCTCAGTGGAAGAATCCCCAGCTACAGCTCCTAGCAGAAGTGTGACTCATGTTTCCCTAGTAGCTTTGTGTTTTGACAGAATTGCTACGCAAGTTCGTATGAACAGGTAAGAAAGATTTCGTGGTTTGAGTAACAGTTATTTTTCTGCATGTAAAAGCAAGCCTTGATTATCTTTGAATGCATTCCTGTGATTGACGTATTGAAACTCATTATTTTGAAAGTTTTTTTTATTTATACTGTTTTCAATAAACAATGAATAGTTTGATTTCTATATCAGTTTAGTTAAAGTAGTGGAGTATTTCTGTTAAAAATAAACCATTTAAGATGGACATGGTGACAGACATCTGTAATCTCAGCACTCCAGATGCTGAGGGAAGACGACTGCAAGTTTGAACCCAGCCTTAAGGAGATTTAATAAGCCTAAGTGAGACCTTAACTGAAGACTGATAGAAATGGGCTGGAGAAGTAGCCTGTGAAAGCTCTGTGTTTAATCCATTTTACCAGGGAGGGTTGTGGGAGAATAAGCCATTTACTCAACTGTTATCCCTGAATGATAGAATTTAAACATTAAGCATTATATCTTTTTTCTTTTTTAATTAAGAGGTGTGGTTGAAGAGACTTCAAATAATGCTGATCCTAGTAAAGCATCAAATTTTGATAGATATGTTCATGCCACTAAGATGCAGCCTCAGTCATCAGGATCTCTGAGATCAAATGCTGGAGCAGAAAAAGGCAAAGAGATTGCTGCCAGGTTAAACATGCATCGAGTTCATGGACAACTTAGGGGTCTTGATACAACAGGTAGAGTTCTACAACAAATAGCACTTTGTTTTGCTTGTGTAATATAAGAGTAATTTGCTGAAGAAACATGATTTATTCTTTTGAATGTTGGTACAATTTGGGTATTTTATAGGAAATGGAGAGATACTTACACACCTACAAAACACCTGATAGTTAAGTACAAATTGCTCACATTTGGTGCACAATGGAAAGTAAACTCTGGTAAGACACAGTATTGCCCTAAATTAAGAACTGCTTTTATCTCCCAATGTATTTTCTTCATGTGATGGCTTGCGAAGTATAGAACAGGGATAGCATAATCTTTATAATCTTTCTTTTAAATTTTTTTTTATTTTAAAAAGAGAAAATAAAAACGATGCAAAATTTCGAAACAAGATGATAGGAAATTAACAATGATTATTGCATATTGTTATATTCAAAATAGTTGCTTAGATTACCAGATATAGGCTTACAAAATTGATCAAACAATATAAGTACTAAGTATTCCTTTCAATGAACTAATGGAAATTACTAGTACAGTTATCTTAACTATCTTGTGTATATATACATTATCTTTTCCCCCCATCCTTCTTTCTCTTTTCTTATTCTTTCCTTTTGAGCATATTCTTTCCCTTTCACAATATCCATTGTATCTTCCAGATCTTATTTTCTCTTTCAGTTTCTTACACTAAGGATACAATAAAATGTTTGCACGTGTGAGGTTTTCTTTGTATTATTTATGCATATGGTCTCTAGTTGCTTCCATTTACCTATATAAGCCTTAACTTTTATCTTTCTTTGTAGCTGAGTGGTACTCCATTGTATAAAAATAACCACATCTTTTTTACCCATTTCTCTATTGATGGGCATTTGGGTTGTTTCTGAGATTTAGCTATGAGAAATTGTGCTGCTATAAACATGGATGCACATATATCTCTGTGGGATGATGTTTCCAGTTCTTCTGGGAAAATATCCAGAAGGGAAATACCTGGGTCAAATGGGACCTCTCATCTTAGTTTTTTGTGGAATCTATTCTGATTTCCACAGTGGTTGCACCAGTCTACACTCCCACCAACAGTGTAGAAGCGTTCATTTTTCCCCACAACCCCACCAACATTTGTTAATGATTGATTTCTTGATGATAGCTATTCTTTCTGGGGTGAGATGGAATCTCAGTGTTGTTTTAATTT
>NDGM010835294.1:0-15044 GCA_002564305.1 Octomys mimax
CCAGTGGATCATGAGTTAACACAAACTCTAGAAGTCCTCACCCCGTGACTGCATGAGGCTTTGCGGGGACAACTAGACACAAACCATAACAATAAAGCCTCCAGATTTGTGCTCAGGGACAGCTCGGAGACTCATATTTTACGCTTTGTATCTTAGGCTCATAGGAGAAGAGTCCTGCATCACAGAGCAGAGGGGACAGGGGTCCCTGCAGACCTTGAGCCCCAGACCCAGTTCTGGAAGGAAATCCCAGCACTGAAAGAAAAAATCAGGGATCAAGGTGGGATGGAGGGATGTGTCCTTCCTTCCAGGGGAAGGGGCAATGTCCTTCCTTCTGAGGGTAGGCACGGGCCAGGCTCTGGGGGAGCAGGCAGCTGTGCAGGGACCGGGTGCTCACCTGGACAGTATGGAGAAGAAGAGGGGAAGAGAAAGCGCTAAGGCTTTTCTGTCAAGGAGCAGGGGCGACAAATGTGCTCCCCATGGGGATCCAGGTCCCTGGAAGACACCATGCAGGACACCTTCAGCCCCTCAGGGGACAAGTGGCCAGCAGCAAGCCCCAGAGGAAGAAGATGTACCCCCCACCCCTAGAGCTGCCCAAGGACAAGCAAGACAGTCACCTGGGGACACACTGAGGGGAGGGCTGTTATCTCAAGATCCCAGTTGTCTTCCCACCCACGCCAAGGCAGGAGGAAGGGCTCTGGGTCAAGCTGCCTTCCTGTCTGTAGTCACCCAGCTCCCCGCTAAGCCCTGTACCTTTCCCAGTGGCCACCAGGCCCCTGGAGGCTCAGCACTAAGCTTTGAAGGAGCTTCTGAGCCAGGGGCCAGTGTCCTCTCTGATCCTCAGTTTCCCTATTTGAACAGGAGAGGATTGGGCCGAATGACCCCAAAGCCTTTGGCAGGAGTGATAAGAGTCCATGTGGGATTTTCTAGAGAGCTGCATGGCAATAGGATTGCAGAACAGTGCGCACACAGCCCAGGCACATGCACACACACACTACGCGCACACATACACCACTAAACACATGGCATGTGTGAACACACAGCCCCCCCAGGTATGGCCCACAGCTGCACACACGTACTATACAGAAATACGTACCCTACGCGTAGACTCACAGCCCCTGCACTCACACAAAGCTCACACTCACGCAGCACTATGACCACGCACCACCAGGAGTCCAAGTGTAGCTGTGGGCCAGACCCTGTATGGAGCTTTGTGAGACTGAACCGAAGGAGTGTGCCCCTGAGCAAGGGACCAAGCCAGGGTGACACAGGCCCATCTGGACAGACCAGGGAGGAGGTCATGGAGAACAAGTCTGGGGCATCTAGAAGAAAGGATGGAGAATCAGGGAGCTGAAAAGATGGGCCACCCCCAGGGTGTCCCTTCTGAGCTCACAGCCCTCCCTGCTCGTCCCACCACTGCCGAGAGCCAGGAGTGCTGCAGACCCAACTCAGTGCTGGGAGGCAGCTGGGCTGGGGGCCAGAAGGAGATGTGAGCAGGCGCCCCAGCCCAGGGCCTCACGGCCACCGACCCACTTCCTGCCCAGCACTGTAGGTTTATTTCCATCGGCAGATCCTAGGCAATAGTTAACAGCCTCATTTAGAGGATCAGGGCAGTTTTTGTTTTAATAAGAATAAAAATAAAACACCTCTGGATAAGAGACCCAACTCTTGGGTCCTGCAGCAAGAATCTGGTTCTAATAAAGCTGAGGCCTATCCCAGCTCCAAAGGCCAGGCTGGCTCCACCCTGGGAGCTGCCGTGGCTGCACCGGGTCTCCTGGGACCTAATGACCAGGGCGGGTCCAGAGCTGAGGTTCAGGAAGTAGTTTGCAAGAATCCCTAGCTCCTTTTGGGAAGACATAGGCCAAAAGTAACTTCAGTTTGCCAGCCTGCTTCTGTCCCCATGGGAAAGAACACCTCCTGCAAAATTGGCCATCGACAGAGGCAGGTCTTGTCCTATTGCCTCCATTTGCAGCAAGAAAGGAAACCCAGGTGTATCAACTAAGGCCCAGTATCAACGGACCACTGGCCAGCTGTGTAGCCTTCGGCACGTTGCTCAATCTCTCTAAGCCTCAGTCTTGTCATGTGTAAATGTGGATAATAATAACAGGTTGTTATTTATTATATGTAACTATGATGTGTTGGGGACAGAATACAACCATGCACCCTTGGCGGGAGCACAACACAAAGACTGCACCGTTCGGGGTTCTGCTATTAACCGTGTTTCCGTGGTTTCCCTCAGGGAACAGGACATGAAGAGGAAGCTTCCACCGAATGATGAAAGCGTCGAGGAGCACAGCGCATTGAGAGCGAGGCTCAGGGCGGCAAGTTCAAAGCAAGTGATGGAGGCCATGTGAGGCAACGTGCCCTCACGGGAGACTCAGGGGTCAGGGCGGAAGTGGAGAGGTCTTGGGGAGGTCAATCTGGACAGGGTGGGCCATGCTGGGGACTTGAGCAGTGCCTGCCTCTCACCCCAAGCCTGGTGAGCTTGTTTGGGCCACTTGGAGAGATTAACAGGAGTTAAGGGACATGGCGGCTGTTCGATCACTCTGTGTTCTATCTTTCTTTCTTTTTTCCTTCCTTCCTTCCTTCCTTCCTTTCAGTGGTACTTGTGATTAAACCCCAGAGTCTTCGCACCAAGCTACATCTCTAAATCTTTCTTAATATTTTATTTTTATTTTGAGACAAGGTCTTGATAACTCACTAAGTTGCCCAGGCCAAGCTCAAACTTGAAGTCCTCCTGCCTCAGCCTCCCAGAATGCTGGGATTATAGGTGTATGCCACCACACTCAGCTAAATTGAGTGTTTTAATTACTACATGGAACCAGACATTTCTGGATAATGAATCATAGTTTATGACTTATACTGACTTTTGGCTATTCTGTTGCCTACTTTTTTTTCCCCCAGGATAGCCATGGAATGCCTGGTTTTCACTCAAGGGCAAGGGCAGAACTCTCTACCACCCTGAATAAATTTTAAAGGCAATCAGGGAGGCATACCCACAAATTCAGTTTTTCACATATTTGTTGCTAGGATACAGACATCTTCCTGGAAGAAGGAAGAAGAGAGACTATTATTTGGTTTTCCAGGCTCCCTCTCCCCATCTCCAGGGAGCGGCAACCCCTAAGGGATGATCCTGCCTCCTCCTAATGTGGGATTGTGAGTAGTCATCCTCCTAGCCTTCCACCAGCTATCCTGGCTCAGCCTCCAGGTTAGTGGCCACGTGACTCAACTGGACCAATCAGAATTCTTCCCTGGGAAGTTTTCCTTTCCCAGCATCAAGATCCCCCCTTTCTTCTGGCCTTAAGTAGTAAGGCTGCAAGTCTCTGTTACTTTTAGTTATGCCCTGTGCTTTGGGGATAAAAGTGATATACTGGAGAGAAAGACCAGAGACCAGAGACAGAGAGATAGATGGCAGAGGTCTGGCTCACTGGTCCTATCTGTCCATGCTGATACCAGCTCCAAGCCAACTTGGCAGGTTGGCTGTAGGGTTCCCATGTGCCTGTCTCTTAGGCTTCTGCCCTTTTATGGAAGGCTCCTCAGCAGAGCTGTTTCCTAAAGAGGATGCTGTTTTGTCCTCGCTGCAGTCCTGGGGGTGCAGCCTGATCATCTTCATTTTACAAGTGGGAAGGTGCGGGGTCTGCCTGAATCCTGGGCCAGCATCCCTCTCTCCCCAGAGGTTCCTCAGCCCCCTCCCATCCTGCGGTCACAGAGCGGCTCCAGACCTGGTGCTCTTGGTCCCTTACTCACTGCCGTGGACAGATCATGTCTGCCTTAGTTCCCCATCTGAAAATTGGGGTGAGGGTTCTCCTTTGCCTTCTCCCAGATTAAAGAGTGACCATGCAATGTTGGGAGCACATGGGGAGCATGAAGCACAGCCTTTCCTTGTGACTGCAGGCAGGATGCTGGGGAGCTGCAGGAAGCCTGTCCTTATCCCTTCTCTTCCAATAAAGGACAAACTTCTAGTACAACTGCTTCAAATTGGCAGTGATTTTTAAAACTTCTTTGAACTCAAGTAGAGCCACCTTAACACCTCATCCACTTCTGTTCCATCGTTCTTTTTTGGCTCAAGGTCAACTTTCAGGACAACTGGTTCTGTTTTGTTCATTCAGTTGTTCATTTATTCACCCAGCAACATAGAGTCCTAACAAAGTCTACATTCCAGTGGAGAAAGATAATTTGCATTATAATTATGTAAGTTATAGAATACAAGCATGGGGGTGGGTGGTCATGGGGCGACATACAGCAGAGGAAAGGAATGGATAAAGTTGAGGGCAAAGGGACAGGGTCACCCTGTTTAGCTAGAAGAATATCTCAAGTAAGGACAATGAAACTTACAAAGGTCCTGCGGTGGGAGTGGGCTTGTGGAGTTGAGCACCAACGCGTGGGCCAACGGGGCCATTTCACAGGCAGAGGCAGCCAGAGAGGCAGGGAGGATGCCAGAAGTTTCCCCAGCTGGGCAGGAGCCCAGGAAGTGTAAAATTGGCACACCTGAGGGTAGATCCCCAAGGGTTCAGCTCCAGGAGGCAGACATTCCTCAGTGCATTCCCAGGCAAGGAAGAAAGGGCCTGGGAGGGGACACTGGAGAGGAAGGCTGCAGATACACAGACTGGGGGACACCAGTGCCCTGTGCTGCCCCTGCAGGCCCTCTCACTGCCTTCCTGCCCAGTGACCTCCCCAGGAAAGAGCATGCGCTGTTCCCCAATCTGGAAAGCATTGAGGCCGTATGGCTCTATTTGAAGCTCAGTTATTACAAATCCTTCAGGGAATGTGCATCCAAAATGAAATCTCTCTGTCAAAGCTTTCATCAATGCACCATGTGGTGCTGGGATCTGCTCATATGCGCACTGGCTGGAAGCACTCCATGGGGACTGGTTCTTGGGGTATTGGGTAGTGAGGAGGCAGTGCCAGGCCTCCCTTGCCTTGGCAGACCCCAGAGAACCCATGTCCAGCCTGGGTCTCCAAAGTAGCCATGGTCTCGGGAAGTCTCCTTGATTTTACCAGAGTTATCACACATGTATCCAGAACATTCAGTTGCTTGCTTCTCGCAGAGGCCTCTCCACAGGTCAGCTCACATTCTGGAGTAATTCGGGGTGTGCCGTGTAACCAGAGCGTCCCACACACCCACAGCAACAGTGACATGGTCTAGGTCACAGATGTTGAGGTGAAGAAAAGAGACTTAGAGACATCAGATGCTTGTGCGAGGTTTGTCAGCGTGCTTGGAGCTTGCGTGAGAAGGCAAGAGTCCCCAGTCCAGGTCAGGGCTCCTACCACACCCTGGGCTGCTGTGCATGTGTGGGGCTCAGTCATTCCACAGGGGTGAGAACCCAGGAAAAGCACCGTGAACCTCAGGGGGCAACTGTGGGGTTGTTTTTCCTGTTAAATAAAACTAAAGACAGATGCGTTGGGTTGGGCTGAGCTCCTGCACTTGGTCCCTACAGATGAAATCTAAACAGAAAAGTCACTCATGCTAAAGCTCCAGTCACCCAGCTGAAACAAAATTGTTTATCAGACCCTCTGAGAAATCAGGAGAGAGAGTGGTGACAGCCAAATCCTCCAGCTAGTGTGATGAGGTGGTCCCTCTGCTACAACCTGCATAGAGGAAAGTCACTTTGCAATGACCAATCTGCTCCCGTCCTGCTCCTGTTTCCTCAGCCCTTCCCTGCCTATAAAGCCAAACTCAGTGGCTCAGGGCACCAGAATCCTTGTGTTTTACACAGCGAGTGGCCCAATGCTAGACTGACAGAGCCCGACTAGAGCTTTAAACTAAATTTGTTATAAATTTGCTTCTTGACTCCCATAAGGAAAACTCAATGTTTAGGGAAATTCTTGGACCAGAGCCCGGCCCCCGCCTTGCCCCCAGCACACCTCTCTTCTCAGAGGGAAACAGAAGAGCAGTTGAGCTCCTCCTATTCACACCTGAGTCTGCCCCCACACCCTGAAATCCCCCTCTTTCTCCAATGCCAGAGAGGATTCTCAGAAACATGGGCCTGAGCCCTGCTCCCTTCCCTGCTCACCAACTCTGGGCGGCTCTTCAAGTTCAAGTCAGGCAGGGTAGGTGGAGGGGTAGGTGGAGGTAGGTGGCACCGCTGCAGTCAGGCCCAGCTGCCCTCCCCCACCCCGCTCCCACCCTACTCTAGAAGCCTTCCCCGAATCCACCCCATGCATTGTCCAGGCCTCCACGGCTTTGGATTTATTGGCTGTGCCACTTCCAGAAGGATGTTCCCGACTCATTCCATCCAACCAGCCACTCTTCATCTGTCCAGATCCACCTCCTCTGTGAAACCCTCCAGGATTCCAGAACAGCAGCATGGGCTGGCCAAATAGCTCAGTGGATTAAAGTGCCTGCCTAAGCAGATGCAGCCACCGAGGTTCAATCCTCACCCTTCACTCCACGGCCTGCCATGGCGGCCCCGCCCCAGGGCGTGATGAGATGGTGACTGAGACTGGGCGTGGTAGCATAATCCCAGTGTGTGGGAGGCTGAAAAACAGGAGGATCACTACAAGTCCGATCTGTGTAGTGAGACCCTGTAGGCCCTGTACTAAATACATTTAAAAAAGGAGCAGCATGTACACCCCTGAGAACCCACAGCCTATATTCTCCCAGTCATGTCACATATGAGGCCAGCCAAGTTCATCTGCATCTGTGCCTGTCCCTTTGGTAACTGGCATGAGCTCCTGGGGACAAAGACTGGGTCTCATTCTGGTTACAATCTCCAAGGTCTGATAAAGAGACAGTAGTCCAATGATTTTTGGCTACAAGACTTAGTGGGTCATCCTTACAGGTTCAAATCCAGGCTCTGACCTACTGGATGAGTTCAGGAAAATTACTGAGCTTCCCGGAGCCTTTGTGTCCTCTGCTTCAGTGTGGTCCTGGTCTCTCAGGATTTCGGTAGGTATTAAACGAGAATTAAGGGCCTTTAAAGGGCTTATCCTAGTGCCTGGCACACAAAGTACTCCATAGATTGTTAGCCAAAATAAAGAGAAGATAAAAGGGGAGGTGCTCCCACTCCAGTGGCCATGGCTGTGACTGTAGACACTTGGAGCACAGAGATCACCAGCCTTTCCCACCAGGGGCCAAGCCCCTGCCTGGCTTCCAAACTGCAGGGCCAACCTGGCAACCAATAAGACCAAGGGAAAAAGGTGTAAGGTTGTGGCTGATGCCAGGTTTCTAGCCTGTCAGAGCACGTTCATGAACTACAAGCACCACCTCTTGGGGACAAAAGCCACCAAGTGGACCTGCTTGATAGATCTTACTCAGATGAGGCTATGAAGCCTTGGGTGTTGTTAGAGGTCAGAAGTGCCAGCTGCTACCAGTCCCTGCATACTGGTGGCTTCTGCCAGAGGTGGCCTGGTATCAAGCGCGTGGCCCCGGCCACAGAAAACTGCTCCAACTGAGCTGCCCTGAGGCGCTGCTCATGAGGATGGCTCTAACGTGGAAAGTGGCAAATGGTCTTGAGAACACAGTGTCCAGTCGGCCAGGAAATAGGACACCTAGGGGCCATGCCACGCAGCACAGAGCCATCTCTCTGGCTGTACATGCAGGCTTTGAAGACTTCAGGCCAAGCAAGTAGACGCGGTGACAGCAGCTGCTCAGATTGCCTGCCTGTGCGCTTGTACCAGGTATCACTTTCAGATGTGCCTTGGGACTTGAAGAGTGAATCAGCTTCTCCTGGGAAAGAAGAGAAATCAAGTCAAGGTGCTCTGGACAGCTGCGTTGGCCAGAGCCCCTGGTGCCTGGTCTGCACACATCCAGGCTGTGTTGGGCAGATAACATTGCAGCCCTGTGTGCTCAGCAGTTTCAGCCGGGGCTAAAGGCTCCTCTCCCCAGGCGGCTCCCTGATAGCCTGACATTCTCAGCGGATAGTGTAATGGCTCGTTAGGACAACCCTTAAGATCTTTTTTCTCCAGGCCAGAAGAGTATTAGGTTCATTACTTTCCGAAACCGCAGCAGCTCCTATGGCTGCCTTTGCCAGGAGGAGGGCTGGGAGCAGTGGGGAAGCCCGGGGTGATGAGCACAGCCCCTCTGCTGCAGTGGGGATGAATCCCAGCCATTCCTGAGCTGCTCGGACAAGCGCTGACTCAGACAGGGAGAGTCGCTTGCAACCTGCGGTGCTCTGGGCAGAGTTGCCGCTTATCACAGTGCCTGGGAAAGCCAAGTCACGTTCATGCTATTAAGTACAGCTGGAGAAGTGGGGCCTGGCTCCTCGCCACACCTTCCTGGACTTAATTCACTCACTTGCCCCTTCAGCAAACCTGCTACAGTCAGCGCGTCTGCACAGAGCAAATCAGGCATTACTTGCAGCACTGGAAACAGACAAGGCTCAGAGCTGGCCCTCAGGGTTCCCTAATTCTGGAACCCAGGTTCATAGCCCTGCTCCAAGGAGAGAAAGCAGGGGGTGGTGGACTTGGATGAAAAATAGAATTAAGCTTTTATGTTCCTCAGCTTCTAACTGACTTTCAGCACTTTTTCTGTTGTGAAAATAGTCACACCAACACAGTAGAAACAGAAGTATTTATGCCTTTGTCCCCAGTAGAATTCACATGTTGATTATTGCTGCTATGTTGATTTCCCCTTGCACTCATCACTACTTTGAGATTCTAGAAGTTGTTAGGCCCACAGTTCGATCCTCTTGTAATAGTCCCCTCCTCACTCAAAATAGTACTTTCTGTAATTCCAATTACCCAGAGTCAGCTGCAGTTTGAAAATGTTACGTGGAAAATTCCAGAAATAAGCAATTCATAAATTTTACATTGAAAATTTTTCCGAGTAGCGTGATAAAGTTTCTCGCCATTCCATCTTGCCCTGCATTGGATATGAATCGTTCCTTTGTCCAGCGTATCCATGCCGTATATGCTACCCAGCTGTTAGTCATTAAGTAACATCTCAGTTATTAGATCCTCTGTAGCAGCATCCCAGTGCTGTGTTCAACTAACCCTTATTTTATAGAATAATGGCCCCTCAGCCAGGTGTCGTGATGCATGCCAGTAATCCCAGCACTCTGAAATCACAAATTGGAGCTCAACTTAGTAAGACCCTATCTCAAAACAAAAAAGACCTAAAGGGCTGAAGATGCAGCTCAGTGCCAAGATCTTGGGTTCAATCCCCAATATGGGAAAAAAAATTGAAACTCTCCCCAAAATTTCTGCTAAGCATGAAGCAAAACCAGGAAACACTCTGCCTCCCAGGGAGAGTTTGACTCTCAACCTCTTAAACTCAACATCCAGGCCAACCAGGACCGTCCCCATCCACCAATGTCAGCCTCTAAGAAAGGACCCTGCACAGGTTGGCCAACCCAAGCACCATTTTCCCAGTCCCTCCTTCTGGTGTTCTCTCATCCTGTTGTCCCAGAGACAGCAGCACGGATCGTTGTGCCACATGCCAGGCATGCATTTTGCCCACCCACCAGTGATATTCTGGTGAATAGTCAACAACAGATCCTCTTAGCATCTGCCAATTTCTCTGATATAAATTCTCCCATTGGGGCCAATTTTAAGACACTAAGAATACCACTGAACACAAAGGTGGGAAGTGACACACAAAGCCAGATGTAAGCCGGGGTGCCAGCACATGCCTGTAACCCCAACACTCTGGTAGCCTGAGAGAGGAGGATTGAAAGTTTGAGCCCAACCTGGGCAAAGCTAACAACACTTTATAGGGTTAAGTATCGTGGTCCCCATTCTACAGGTGACAAAACCGAGGATCAGCTGGATGAACACCATGTACCTAGAGAGTCAAAACCTGCATTGCTCTGCTTTGCCACGGAGCCTCCCATAAAAGTGAAATGTCTTCAGGATGGCCTTGGACCGGAAGTCACAGCAGGGACCTCTGATTGCCGGACACCTGCTCACCATCCACAAGCCCTGGATGGGACCTCAAAAGGCCTGTCTGTGTAGGGATAGTCTCCGATTCTCCCCAGGGACAAGGACATTTTTCTAACCAAAGAAATGGCTACTTAGCAGGCAATATTTACATTTCTCCTACAATTGTTTCTTATTGTTTTGGTTTTATCTTTAATGACTCCCTTTCTTCTGAACCAAACAACAGCCCATCGAGCAGTTCCTGGTCCCCTGAAATGTCTTTCTTGTTCCGCTGGGGACCACTGTGTCCCTCAGCCTTTCAATCTTCCACACCCAAAGGAAGGCAGGCTGGCCTTCTTAGCCACTGCCACCCGGCCATGCTTGAGATCCTAGCCCAGCCATTTGCCCTTCCTGAGGTGTCACGTGTTCACATCTGTCTCAGCCACTTTCCTCATCACTGAGACCCAAGATCAGACACCCACAACTTCATTAAAGGAGGAGAGGTTGATTTTGGCCCACAGCATCAGTCCACAGCCAGCAGGCTCTGAGGCAGAAATATCACGGGGGAGGAAAAGGTCTCAAGCCACAGCAGTCAGGAGGCAGAGAGAAAAGGAAGGCCCTGAGGACAAGAGAACACCCCTGCAGCTCAGGCTGTACGTCTGCGCAACATGCAATCTAATACACAGTGAATGCTGCTGCCCGACACCATCCGACAGAAAAGCAGGCTCCTAAGAACGGTGTCTTCATCTACCTTATTCACTAGATCTGGTGGCACCACAAGACTTGTGGCTATTCCCTAAGTCAAAATGACCATGAAAGGGAAACACTTTGAGTCGATTCAGGACATCAAGGCGACCAAAACAGCCCTACTAAAGACACTCACAAAAGAGGACTTCCAGAACTGCTTCAGAAAGTGTCCAGAATGATGGGGTCAGTGTGTGTGAAGTGAAGAGAAGCACTCTGAGGCAGATTTGTGGCAATGTGTGCCTTTGTTGTACTACATTGTCTTTTAATTTAAACATCTACCATAGTTTGTGATCACAGCGCAAATGTCAAAGCTTCTACTTATCACCTTAATTAAAAAAGGGAATGAGCCAGGGAGACACCTGCCATAAGCTCTGCTAAGGCCAATTCATAGAGCCAACAGCTCATGGGGATGATTGAAGGAGATGGAAATAAATCTGAAAATAGATGTAAGCCAGGCCCCTCCCCCGGGGCCTTAACCAATCGCATCAGCTGGACACAGTTAGCTCACATTCATGAGGACAAGGAGGTGTGCAGTATTCTTACATTTGCACAACCTAGCAAAGTAGTAAAGTAGCTGAGAAGATAATAAAAAGTGAAGATAGCCCAGATGGGTGTGTGACAGACAGAACTTGTAATCTTTTTTTTTTTCCTTCCTTCCCTTCTCAAATGTTTGCAGTTTACTTGGGATGACGGGGACCTCCTGGACATGGAATGGTCAGCCATAGTATGAATGTTAATAGCCCTGGATTGTACACTTAAAAATGATTAAGATGGGCAATTTTATCTTATATAAAATTTACTACAATTTTTTTTTAAAAGTCTGTAACTTGAAAGCTAGCCAGTAGCCCCAGGAGTAGCCTGGTAGTTTGCTGCAACCGTGCTAGAAAGGGGCTGGCCCATCCCTGAGGGGGCCTTTTCTGCCCAACACCTTCAAGACTCATGACAGAGGATGGGTGGACTTCCTGTGGTCAACTGGGGAGTCCTGGGGACACAGGGTAATCTGCCCAGGGCCCCGGGGCTTCTGGGGAGCCGGGTGCAACCTCTCAGAGGAGAAGCCTGGGCTCTGTGTCCCCCAACACCAGCACCATAGCCCCAAGCAGCATGGCTAATCCTAAGGACAGCCCACAGGTGCACCCTGAAAGAATATATCTGGGGTGGCCAGAGAGAGTACTGAATGTCACATCATAGGAGGAAGGGATGAGGGAGGGTGGAGGAGACCCTATCCTGAGGACCATATCAGGCTCCAGCACCAGAGGCCTAGCAGTACACAGAGACAGCAGACCTGGTTGGGGAGCCCCCAGACCCATCATGGGTACAGGTCATAGGCCAGGCTACCAGAGTCCTCAGAGAGAGAAGGGACTGCCTCTTCAGAGAGAGCAGGAAGAGGCCACAGCCAGAGGGACAAAAAGGTCAGCCTCCACCCAGAAGTCATATTGTCAGCAGCTTCCCTGATGACACTGCCTGGGCCAGGAGGCTCCTGAGCCCTCTATACCCAGCCTAGTCTCAAAAGCCCGAGCTGTAAGAGCCACATGTGTGTCACCCTCGGGAGACACACTTTACCCACCCATCTCCTAACACACACAAAAGGCACCCCATGGACCAGTGTAGCCCTGGAGTGTGACATTAGGACAAGTGCTCCTTACTACAACAGTCAGCACACAACTGTTGGGGACATGCCCTCACCGGGAGCAGGCTAGACATGCGTGGGACACCACTGCAACCTCAGGAACAAAACTCTGCAGACCTTCCCAGAATCCTCACACACACAACCCTTCCTACATCCATCACAGGCCTGGGAAGCCTGGCCTCGGCGAGGAGTGGCCACCCCAGGGTCACCCTGTAGTAGACTTCAAGGCCAGGCCTTAGCCAGGCCCGGGTGGCCCCTAGCAGTTCTACCTCACTCACAGCACCTGCCCTCCTCCTGTGAAGGATCAAGTTCTTATCTCTAAGTCCCTCTCAGTGGTGTCCGGTCTGTGGTCAGCCCCATCCCTTGGCTTGGTTTGGCTCAGTTTGGGGCCCTGGGGATTGAACCCAAGGCTTTTACAATGAGCTACATCCCCAGCTCTTTTTTATTCTGAGACAGGGTTTTGTTAAATTGTGAGGGACTTGAACTTATGATCTTCCCAGAGTGCTGAGATTACAAGCATGTGTCACCATGCCCGGCTCATCCCAGGGTGTGAGGCCATCTGGGTCCTTCTTCCCTGCCTGGTACCCCTCACCTCAGCCTCTTTGTCTGCCCCACCCCCACCCCTAGCACTCTCTGGCCTCTCTGCCCACATATGCCTGGAATTCCCTGAGGTGGGAGCTGTCAGTCTGGGCTCCTTCCTCCTCTGTAGCCCCCAGACTGTGCTGGTTCCTGCTCCCTGTCTGATGACCACGGGGCGCATGTAGGGCTGTGGCCTTTCTGGAGATTTGCCCAAAGGCTTCAGAATTAATAGTACAGAGTCTGATTCCAAAATAGCATAAATTACGTCCTGGAATCCATTATGTCCTGATCTGTTAGGCAGGAGGAAACGTGGTCTGTAGCAAAATAAAAGACATCCTGGAACCCATTATGGATTCCGATCGAAGACAAAGGCAGCAAAAAAAGGACATTATGGGATCGACGTGCCTAATAAACGACGTGTTGGCATCTCCCTTCCACCGGGATGTGGATTAACAACAGATGTACGACACTAATGTCGATTTGTATGCTAATCTAAAACAACTGCATGGCCTTTGCAGACAAGAATACTATAAATGCAGCTCCGGTCCCATTCCCTGCAGCTGCTGGTGACAGAGGCAGGGCCGGCTGGTGGGGGCCCCTGCAGAGTTGCCTGTGGTGGTGTGGGGACCCCTAGCTTGGGCTCAGAGTCCCCACACTCCTCCATGTCTCTCTGGGTCTGCAAACCCTGGGGTGCAAAATGTGGGCAGCTTCCAGCTCTAAGGAGGGCAGGAACTGAGAATTCAGTTTTGTTCCTTTGCAGGGTTGGAGAGGCCAAAGAGCAAAGATGAATCCCAACACCATCATCTGCCCCCAGCACTGGAAGCAGAGTTATCCCAGAGTTCATCACACAGCGCACCCGAGGTCAGAGCCCTACAGAGTGGGCAGCTCCAGGTTGGCAGAGCTGACAGCCTTTCCAAACCCCTCTTCAGGACCAGGATTCTACACACACAGATGAAGCAGATGAAGTGCCCAGTATCCCACCCCAGGCAAAAAGCAGGCAGGGGTGAGGGTGATGCCTGAGGCTGGGACAAAAAAGGGAGTGACCAGGAGGAGCACACCCTTTCTGGTTTGCTAGCTCCCAAGCCAGTGTCCCAGGAGGGGCACCACAGCCCATGTTTCACGCTTCTCACATAGCACTCATGTCTGACTGTGGACTGGGTCCCCAGTAGGCAGGTGTCTGACTTGGGCAAACAATCCTACACAGCTGGCTGGTTCCGTGGTTCCCTGGGCCCTGCAATTATCTGGATTTCTTGTGTCCCCCAGTAGCCCACATGCTAAAGCTTGGTCCACAGCCATTGGGAGTTGGTGGAATCCTTAGGAAGTAGGGCTTAGTGGAAGGAAAAGAGGCCCCTGGCTGTGGCAGTTAGGGTGGGGTGTGGACTGGAACAGCTTTGGGATCCATCTGGGGGTTGGTGGTGCATACTTCTAGGCCGGGTTGGGTGGGTCATGGAACTGTGGTGTGGGGGCCAATGTCTTCTGCGCTGGCACACTTCTGCTTTGCTTCCCGGTAGCCATAGATGAAGCAGCTCTGCCCAGCTGTGCCCTTCCGCCATATTCCACCTCAGAGTCATGGGCTGAAACGGTGAACCAAAAGAAACCTCACCTCCTCTGGCTTTCTAGTGTTGGCTAATTTGTGCTCATGACAGAAGTGCTGACTAATACACTGGGGATGTGCCGTTGAAGGAAATAAGGGCCACCAAGGATCTTTCCCTGCCATCATGAGCCCAACAGGCTTCCTCTACCACACATTGCTTGCCAAGATGCGCTGCCTCACACCAGGCCCGGGGGCAATGAAGCCAACTGACCAGGGATCAAACAGATTAGCCAAGATCATCAACCAGCCTTTCCTCCTTACAAATTGATCAGTTCAGGTATTCTGTTACAGTAATGGAAAGCTGACTAACAGCACCTTGCTGCTCCTTGGGCTCAAACAGGAGAAACAGCATCACCTCTCAGCACGAACACATCCAGACCTGGCCCCTGGGCTTCTCTCAGCCTCTTCTACATTTGCCATTCCTCTCTTTCTGGCCCCTTCTCTTCCCCATGGAAATATATTGGGGGGAAGCAGAAAGTAAGATACGTATTTTGGCTGAGCCCTAACATGCTCTGTCGTCATACCTCAGCTCCCTAACATCTCTCAACCATCATCTCTTCATCTACAGCACTGCTGAGAGTTGAACGAGAATATGCAACAGGTACCCCGCACCATGTGGACACTTAGAAGGACCTGGTATAAGTCCATCCTGGTATAAGTCCATGTCTTTCTTTCTTTCTTTCTTTCTTTCTTTCTTTCTTT
>NDGM010835333.1:0-11239 GCA_002564305.1 Octomys mimax
TATGCTGGTGCCTGTGAGCCAGGCGGCTGCACTGAGGATGGTGATGAGTAATAGAGGGGTCACACTTGGAGTGCCTACTGTCAAGGCTTCTTTCTTTATCTAATAGAGACCTGAGTTCTCACATTTATGATTCTTGGACCCTTTCTCAACTTACCACCTTTTGGATATGAGTGTTTCCCTTCCAGAAATGATGACACTTGATTTACCTTTGTGTGCTCCTGTATCTACAACACAGGGCTTGTCCACTAGTGCTAAAGTATGAAAATCCAACATTTCTCACCACCTGCATGGTGCCTAACCTCTACAACAGGATAACCCTAAAGCTGCTCCTAAGAGAAACTTTGCCTTCAAATTTGCCATTTGCTCTATGTCATTTCCTCCACATATGTGTTCCTCAAATCTTTATAGGTTTCTAACTGATTGCACAGATTTAACAGCCTTATTGATTTTCAATTTTCTTTCCCCTAGCTAGACTATTTCTCTTCATTATTATTCTTGAGGATAATAGGTTCCTCCACTTGTGCTTGTGAAATAATTCCCAAACTGTTCTTCTCCAACCAACTTGAAAATTGAGATAGCTGTTTATTTTCCTGGCTTCTAAGCCTATTATATTTTAAATATCACATCATTATTTTCTATTCCTTTCATTTATATTTTTACACATTAATATGTAAGATGCTTTGAGATGCAAGTAATAAAAATCATGATTACCAACAACTTAAACCATATGGACGTTTGGAGCCATAAGCTGAATAAAATTCAGACTTGTTTCAGCAGCTCCACCAAGACTTCAGGCTTGTCACTTTTTGGCTCCAAAATAAGCACGGCTGCTTCTGATATTTTGTCTTTTTATGACTGAAACAGAAAGTTCATTTCTTCTCATGAGCTCCTTTTCATAAATATGCAGCAGAGAAATAAAGGAGAAAATCTTTTCGAGAGGTCATTGAGTAAACTTTACCTAAGGTCTTTGGAGTAAGATTGGGCAAATGATCTGAGCGGCAGCCCCTCAGAAGGTCTGTGCATGCCTTGAGTGCTGGAATTCAGAATCTCTTTCTTATTTGAAAAAGGATCTGTGTGAGATGATTATGCTAAAACATCCAGAGAAGGAAATCTCATGTCAGCCCTAAGTCAACAGCAAGTGACCTGGGAAGAGCAGGCGCTGTGACCAGGGCTGCTGGCAGGGACTGGCATGATCTAGCCACAACTCAGAGAATGATCAGAGCCACAGAAGTTAGAAGAGGCAGGAAAGTCTCCCCTAAAACCCAGCATGGAGCCTAGCACTGCTGCCCAGCTTGATGTCAAAATTCCGGCCTCCAGAACTTTCAGAGAAAAAATTTCTTCATGCTTTGCTTTGCTTGTAATGAATTTATTTTCAGAACAGTTTTCAATTTACTGCAAAATTGAAAATGCACAGCATTCCCATATACAGCCTGTGCCATCTCAAACAAATCCTTCCCAAACAACCTCTGTAATCAAGGCATGTGTTATTTGTTACAGTTCATAAACCTATGTAGACACGTCATCATTGAAGTCTGAGGTTCATTTGAGGCTCACTTTGGGTGTTGTACATTCTTCAGGTTTTGAAGAATGTGGAATGACATGAATGCACTGTTAAAATATCAGACAGAATAGTTTCACTGCCCTAAAAATTCTCTATGCTCTGCCTCTTTATTATGCTCTCCTACTCAGCCCCTGACAACCACTCATCCTTTTTGCCGTCTGTATGGTTTTACTGTTTCAGAATGTCATAAACTCTGAAGCATAAGCTATTGTGATAGGATTCTTCAGAGAAATGGATTCAAGAAGATTTAGATTTGTAGAGATAAAGAGATGTATCATGAGGAATTGGTCTGTGCAATTGTGGAGATGAGCAAACCCTAAGATCTGCAGGGCAAGTCAACATGAGCCAACATTCCTATTCAAATCCACAGGCAGAAAATAGGCACAGGTCTCGAAGGGGGCGGGGTGGAATGGGCTTTGTCTTATTTGGGAAGTGTTCTAAGCAGGCCTTCACCTGGTTGGATGAAGTCCATTCCACACACATTATGAAAGCCATCTGCTTTACTCATTCTACCAATGTAAATGTTAACTTTGTCCAGAAAGCATTCTCACAAAACACCCAAACACTGTCTGACTAAATACGTGGGAGCCCCACAATCCAGAGAAGCAAAAATATAAGAACAAACACCATAAATATATATACAGCTATTTCAGATTGGCTTCTTCCTCTTAGTAATCTGCACTTGAGTTTCCTCTCTCTTTGCAGGCCTTGAGATTTTCTTTTCTTTTAGCTCTGAATAATATTCCATTGTCTATACATATTATGCTCATCCTTTCACCCTCCAAAGACATTGTGGTTGCTTCCAGTTTTCAACAGTTATAAATAAAACTGCTACAAATACTTGTGTGAAGGTTTGAGCGTAGACAAACGTTTTCAATTTATTTGGGTAAATACCACAGAGTGAAATTGCAAAGTCGTATAGCAAGAGCATGTTCAGTTTTGCAAAAAAATAATTCTGTTGTGTTAAACCACCACATTTGTGCTAATTCATTACAGTAATCCTGGGATATTAATATAAGCATTCCTGTATGGAATGCAAGAAAGATAGAAGCAAGTGTCTAGTGTTTTACTTCAGACAAGAAAAGGGCTTAGCTTCCCATGAAAATAGTTTTGGAAACAGCTTTTGGATAGGGCACTGGTATGTCTAAAATACCCAATTAAGTAAGGCTCTAGAAAAGTCACGTTGCAGGACTTTTTCCTACTTGCGTTTTCACGGATGTCCTAGTAGATTATACTCCGGCTGCAGAAGCCAGAGTTCTTCCGTAACACAAATAATAACCAGCGTTTCTATAGATCCATAGCTTAGAAAATGTTCTCTTCTGCGCTAACCCATGAGCTCCTAATGACAGCTCCAAGAGGTAAAAATAAACTAGAAGATTCACTCTGTGGCAGGCAGGAAAAGCCAGGACATAAAACCCAACTCTAGCATTCACTTTCTGTATCACCCTAGCCATGTGCTCACCTCTCTAAGCCTCGGTTTTAATATCTGAAAAGTGGGGTCACTACCAATACCTCATCAGAGTGAATAATGAATTGCATTATGAATTTATGTGTGATGACATTTACTGCTAAGGGCTACATTTCTTAATACAATAATGAGTTACCATTATCATTAATATTTCTACAAGTATGAAAAACTAAGGATTAATATCAAATAGCTACGAAGGGCAATAACTTTGGCTTCAAAATACCTCATCATGAACATCCTTTATGAAGATAATTATATAATATATATATATATATATATATATATATCCACCTTTATGAAAACTAGAACTTGGAACTCTTTTAAATTCTGTCAAGGATAAACATCTCATATTGTGCATAAAAAGAAGGCAGACTCATATTCAAGAGTGAGCTGGACTACAGTACAAGCTTTCATGTCCATAAAAACAATGGCATTTTGATACGGTCTATCTAATCAATATTGAGTTAGCCTGTGAAAAGTCAAAGCATATGTTATTTTATTTCCCTTTCCCAGAAGGCTTTTAATATTTTGGACTAAAAATCTAAGAGAGGATTGTGGAAATAAATTATAGTGGTGGAAAACAGATGACCACATTGAAATATGTCTAACCATGTGTACAGAGTTATAGCTTGATTTTACTCTTGCTTTCAGGACAGCGAGCGCAATCTTTTCACGAATGCTGGGGAGATCCACCCACCATGGTGATGGTAGGATGGGAAACGCTCGTGCGCAAGCCTTGAAGGACATGCTTTTTGTGTAGTCACTAAATTCTCAAAATCACTCTGTTAAATATTTACTATTACTATTATTGTTTCTTTTATGGATGACTTTATGGATTCCTTTATGGACAGAGCGGCTGGATCTCATAGAATTCTTGTGATGGTTCCCAAGTCACTCTGTTCTAACAGTAGAGTGAAAACAGACACAGCCTGTTTTCAATCACACCCAAAATGTGGCTGTTTTGTCTAACAAAGTGATGGTCTTTAACCTATTAATGAAGCCGGAACGAGGATGAAGTAAAGCAAAGCCTAGGAAAATCTAATTATTCCACCAAGCTGCACATTCACTCCTGAGCTGCAGTGAGCCCTGTAGTTCCACTTAGTGGTCCCGGGTTCAGGTAAGGGGCCAGGAGTGAATCTGAACTGTGTGTTGGGACAGGAGCCACAGGAAGCCTTGCAGGAACTTTTTTAGGATTTGATGCCAACTTAAACATTGGAGGTTCAGTAGATTATTTCAGGGATCCATGAGCAGAGTTGGAAAACTCATGATGCTAAAGAAAAATGCTTTAAGGAAGACATAATCAAAAATATAAAGATCAGATTTTCTGGTACCCTGTCAGAGAGACACTGCCTTCCAAACTGGAAAGAAAAGAATCCATGTGGTTAAATCATGTGCAGAGATGGAAGGATTGAGCAACAAAGATATTTTATGCACAAATGATATAATTTAAGATTTGGACCATTTGTTCCATAATGTTTAAATAAATTTTCCTAATATCATATGCATACAAATGAAAATTAAAGGTATTTCTACTGCCAGAAAATGCATACATGGATAGAAAATTTTGTCCAGTGGAATTTAGTGATACAGTTTTCGAACTCTAAATAAGCAAAATGAACAAGTCGCTGGTGTTTAAATCACTAGGTAGTTCTTTGACATAATTAGTGGCTTACTGTACATTTGTGAGAATGTATCATTCTCCAGAGGCACAAGGGTATCTAAATCAAACAATCTTCCTGAAACAGAGAATTTAGTTAGAAACAGCATACATGCTCAAAGGGAGATGAATTGCACCCCCAGAGAGCAACTGACCTCGATAGTCTATGCTTCCTTGGAGCAAGTGGCGTGGGTAACACCTAGCAGGAGATATGAAGATCTGCCCCATAGTGAGTAATGCTGGTGGTAGAGCAGAGGAAACTGAAAGAGAGATATTTAGAAATATTTTCTCAGATGTTTCAGGAATTTAAATTAAATGCATGTAAATTCTTCATTCTTCTTTCTCTAAATATACCCAACAGAATCTCCTATGCCTAAGAGTCCCCTGTGGGTCCTCTTAAAAATGCAGTTTATGGCTCACTAGGTTTGAAGCTGAGCCAAATTTCTTCATTCCTAACCAGCCCCAGGAAATCAGTGCTGGGAGGCCCCAGTTTGCAGCAGCCCTATCTACTCTGTTGCCAAGGAAGTAAACAGCGTTTTCCTGGACATCGACTCTTTTGCTGAGCCTGCAACTGTCCTAGGTAAACCAAGATGCTTAGACCTTCTGTATGAATGCACTAAAGGATGTTATATCTGAAACCCAATGAATTAATTTATGTTTATGTCCAGATATTTACTCATAAGTGAGAGCAGCAGGCACACCCGTAGGCTCACGCAGTATTTCAATATCGTTCTTCCTCCTTTTGTGAGCTGTCTTATGGCAGCTCTTTCTCACCTCAGCTGTGTCACATGGCTCCATCTCTGACTGCAGTATGGACAGGTTTTAACAGGCTTTGTACCAAAAAATCTTCATATCACCAGCAATCTTTCTGAAACCAATTTGGTACATTTCATATACTTAACTAAATTGCAAAATGCAGAGACCCAAACTGGAAGATAGATATTCTTCTTTGTGTAATATATACACTGAGGAATACTCCCTGGCATCCTGTCCTTTACCACCAGCCACAGTCAGCCTTTCAAGAGAAGAATGTGATCTCCCTGTTTTGGAGACTTTTGGTAACTTTTGGAACTGCAAAAGCCAAACCTAAGTCGACTCCTCTCTAGCTTTACTCAGGCATCTTGAGAGTCACCTGAAAGGAGAAACGCAGATTTCCACAGGTAAGTATTGTGCACATGCATCTCTGCCCCCATGCTGCTGTTTGTCAGTCTTCTTGTTGCTGAAACAAGATACCCAGCAACACAGTTTAAAGGAGGAAAGCTTCAATGAAGCTCACGGCTTGAGGCCATCCCAGGCGTGTTCACCTGGCTGCAAAGCAGAACTGTCATGGGGGAAGTGCACAAAGCACAGCAGAGTAGCTTAGTTCCTGACAGCCCAGAGGCAGTGGAGGAAAAGACAGGGCAGAGAGGAAGGGGCCCGATCACATCAAGCACCCAAGGCAACACCGTCAGGACCTAGCCAGACTTGCCCCAGTATGTGCTCTACTGATCTACTAGGTGTTTCTTAATCTGGTAAAGTTTACATGTCAAGATTAACTGTCATGTGTCCATTAATAAATAAAAATCTGTAATATCTTACAAAGAAGCAGAGGAAAAAGGATTCAAAAAGAAATTAACAAATATGGGCTTGTAGATATTGGAATAATCAAGCTCTAAAATGTAACTGCAGTTAACATGCAAAAAGATCTCAGTGAAAAATTTGGCAACATAAGATGAGAGAGAAGTAACTGAGTTTAAAAATAAGTAATCCCAGCAATGTGGTGGCTGAGACAGGAGGATCACCACTAGTCCAAACTGTGTAGTGAGACTATGTGTCCAAAAAAACAAAAAACAAAAAAAGGTAGTACCTGACAATAAGAAGGAATGATGTATTAATACATAGCCCCTCCGATGACCCTGAATGGGATGATGCTAAGTAGAAATTGTTCAATAGAAATTCCCAGACCAAAACACTGGATAAAAGAGCAAAAGAAGAAGGAGAAGGAGAGGAAGAAGGAGAAGGAGAAGGAGAAGGAGAAGGAGAAGGAGAAGGAGAAGGAGAAGGAGCAGGAGCAGGAGAGGGAGAGGGAGAGGGAGAGGGAGAGGGAGAAGGAGAAGGAGAAGGAGAGGGAGAAGGAGGAGAAGGAGAAGGAGGAGGAGATGGAGAAGGAGAAGGAGATGGAAAAGGAGAAGGAGGAGGAGAAGGAGGAGCAGGAGGAGGAGAGAGCTCACAATAGCTATGGGACAGTATCAATGTTCTACTAGGTGTGGAATTGGTGGGTCAGAGAAGGAAGAGGCAGAAGCATTTAGAGGTACTGAGAATTCTCCATAAATAATGAATCATGGAAAATAAATCTAAGAAACTGAAAACTGCATGGCAAAGCACACATATGTATGCACACACACTCCTAGAAACACCATAGGTGGACTGACAAAAGCTGAAGGTAGAAAGTCCTACAGCCAGCCAGAAAATAAGCAACCATGCATAGGACAATTCATAGCATTTATCTCATCAGAATAATGCAAATTAGGAGATTGTACACTATCTCTTAGCATAGGAAAAGAAGCTCACTAACACAAAATAGTTTTTTCTATGAAGTTACTTTTTTTTTTTTTAAGTGATTTTTCACACAGACTGTGTGGTGGTTAATACACTGTGTCAACTTGAAGGGTAGGAAGCGTGGCTCGATTGGTTCAGCGACTCCAGCCCTAGGGCGTGGAGGCCTCTCCCTGGGGCAGAGAGGGCCCGCCCTAGAGTGGCTCAGCACAAATAGGGTTGAGGAAGGAGTAGGAGCACCACTTGCTCAGAAGAGCTTGGTTTTCACAGTCAGTGTGGAAGGAAGGGAGAGAGGCTTGCGAGATGCTGCAGCTGCATGGCCTCCTTTTGCTCTTCACTGCTTCCTGCTGCCACACACCGCTGCCATCTGTCTTGTGCCACTCTGCCTTGGAGCCGGCGGAGTGCGGACCTCCACTAACGATGAGCTAAATAAGCCTTTCCTTTCTTAATCTTGGGTGCTCAGTACTTTGTCCCAGCAATGAGAGAGGTAACTGAGACAGACTGAAAATGGGAAAATTGGTTGGCAGAACACTTGCATTTGAAGCGGCATTACACTAAGTGCTCCACAGGACAGTTAACGATGCAACACAGAATCTTGTGTCTACCATGTATAAAGGCATAAAGAACGCTACAAGTTGAAAAAGTCAATGAACCGTCAAAGGCACTACACACATAAGACAATTACAAGTGGCAGAAAGGTATTTCAGAGACTTTCTTTCTGCCACAGGCCCAGCACGCTAAAGTCTGGGGGTTGGAACTATAAGGAGTGTTGGAAACATATGGTGGATATTTAAATTTTAAAAGTAAAAATAGTCCCTAGCCTCCTAGAAACTAAAACCAAGTAAACAGCATCCTGTCAATCATACACAGAGATTTATTTTTGTTTGGTTGGCTTTCTAAAGAATTTGGGGTTTTTGGAATTATCTTTATTTTTGTTAACTTACATTAAAAAATTGTTTTAAAGGTGATCACATGTGAAGAGAAGACCTTGTTGAACTGAAGACAGAGTAACTCTGGCTTAAGGAAAAGGAGAGCTTGAGACAACATAAGCCAACCCAGTACTCCATGGAAAGGCAAGTAATAAAGCAAATTAAAAACCAGCCTAGAAAACTGGGTACAGGTCTCGAGTGACTCAAGGCAGATAGAACTGAACGTATGAGCATCAGCTAATGGCACAGAGTTCTACGTGCTACTCCAAAGGCTCGGTGTGTATCAGCATCCTTGACCCTCGCAAAGCACTGTGGGTAGGGCCACACCATTCATTTTTAAGGTAACAGTTAAGTTTAGCTGTCCACGTGATTTGGTTGGCTTCCACCCAGGGAATTATCAAATTACCCTTCCGCGTGTGGGGGCGGGTCATGGAGGTATGACCTCAGGCCCTTACTCGACCTGGACCCTTTCTCTTTGGACTGCTCCCCCGTTCTCCTCCTCATCCCCAATGAACTGAACATCTGTGCTCTGCCACACCTGTCACCACAGTGTGTCTGCCTTAAAGCCAGCTGATGCAGACTGAATCCCCAGAAGCCATGAGCTAAAGCAAGCATTTGCTGTGGGTGTCAGGTATTGTGTCTAGCACCAGAAAAGCTCTCTAACACAGACAGGGATGTCAAAGCACAGAGAAATTAAGAAGCCTTTCTTAGGCAGTTAAGAAGTAAGAGTCCTGGTTATAAATTCAAGATCCCACCACTTAACTGACTTGGTACTAGCTACAGACAAAACACTGTTACTTACTCTAGAGGTTCTTCGTAAAATATTATCTCATTCTAAATTAACCTGTTTGCTTGGTCCCCAAATGGTATAGGATAAGAGATCTTTGAAAGGTTTTATACAACAACCCCAAACCAAACAGTTTTATGCTTTGGAGTCAAGAGATAGAAAGTAAGGCCCACTTTTTGATTTCCCACTTTTAATTCTGCCCTTAGATTGGAAGCAGTCCATGAAACCCCTTCCTATGAAAGCCAAACTGTATATGGTATTCTTCATCCCCCTTTTCCTAACTCCACACAGAGGCAGAGCAAACACATGGAGAAAGACCCCCAGCACGTCCTTCCTCAGCACTCCCCTTAGGTTTGGCAAGCATTCGTCAGAAATGCTGTGTCCACCCTGCCTCACCAAGCTCTCAGGAAACTCCTTGGAACAAACCCAAATGGGCTCAGTGGTCACTCAACACCTTCCCCAAGCATGGACCTTCTCATTCTCCTCCCTGGAAAGTCTCACTGTTTTAATTTTATTCTCATCTTTCATAGGTAAAAGCACAACTATCTTTACTTTTGTTCTCTTGTGTGGACTTCTTTTATCAGGAGGCATGGTAACTCATATGCTAATCATTTTTTTCTTTCATGTCATTGAGGGATTATTAATAGGAGAGTTGGCAAAGCAACTGCTTTCTGCAAGCTACTCCCACCATGACTGGAAATATTTCAGGTGAAAAGCTTTCCTCCCCCATCCTACGCCCTCCATGGCATGGCTTCCAACCTCAGTGAAGAGGGCAAGGCAGTGATCGCGCTTAGCTGGAGTATGGGGTGAGCTTCCCTCTCCTTTTCCCACTATAAAGGAAAGGAATGTGTTTTCATACTTATTAAAGAGGATGTGTGAATAAAAATTTAACGCAGGAACAGCTACTGGGAAAAAAGTGTATTTTATACTTCCAGAGTCATGGGTGTTTTCAGGGCAAATCTGTATTTGTCCCCTTCTGCTGCCACTACCTCAGGAATTAATGGAAACCTCAGGCTCTGGGCAGTCCCGCTGCCCACCGCTGCAGTGCCCACTTAGAAGGAAGGATGGAAAGTTTCAGCCATGTTCATTTCCCTGGCAGTTCACCGAAACTGGGATAACTAATTTGTTTTCAATCGGCTTGTTCTGGTTACCGTGCCTCTGCAGCAGCTCACTCTGAAGCTTAGAAGCTGGAAAGAATAATCACTGCTTATTATTTCTCACAGTCCTGTGGGTGAGGAACCTAAGAGAAATTTTAAAATGGCTTGACTTTCTTACTTGAAGTCTGTAGTGAGACTGCAATCTGACAGTGGGGAGGCCTGGGACCAAGCCAAAGGCTCTGCACTCTTGCGCTTCCTTCCCTGACTTGGCAAAGCCTAGACTCCTCAGGAGAGAGCCAGCTGAGGCACACACAGTGTCACTTCCCATGTGTATCATGCTCTGAGGTGACTACATTGATCTGTCCAGGCTTCGAAAGAGACATGTGGAGAAGTCTATCCTCGTTATAGTGATACATGATTTTTTAAAATCTAGATATCATTGAGGAGTGTTTATATCTACCATTTAAGTAAAGTGCATAGGCACTACATTACAATAATAAAGTAAATGAGAAGAAAAGAAATATGGAGATTTGCTCTTATCTTCTTTTTTGTCTATACGTCGACGTTGGAACTTGGTTTCTGTAAGAAAAAGTAAATTCTATACAAACCAATTTGGATGGAAGTGAATATTTATAATAATAATATCAGCTACTCTTTATTGGCAGTCTTTGAATGAAATGCACTCTATTTTATAAAATATCCTTATTATGGAGGTATCCTGATTTTCATTCACAGAAAACTAAAGTGCAAGAAGAAGCCAAGCCCTTAAAGTACTAGCTGGAAAATGCAAATGCCGGTATTTGAGCCTCAGTCACTTGACCAGGCGCAAGGCTGTGCTTCAGGGTGATGAACAGGTGCTTCCACAGGGCCCCGGGGAAGGCAGCTTTCACGATTCAGCCAGCTGCCCCATGGCTGACATCAGTGTTCAACCCAGTGCTTCTGTGTTTCAATTTACCAGCTATCCAAACTTGGACAAGCTAGCTCATCTCTCCATGACAAATTTTTTTATTGAAATTAAATAAAAATCCATGCAAACCAACTATGAAAATGGCTCTAATAAAATAAATGATCGATAAAGTTGCAGGCACTACTGCTGTAATTGCTATTATTTTACTCTATTGCTTGATATCACTGTATATTTACAAGCCAACTGGCTTCCTTAAGAGCTGCCTCCTGGTTTAGAAGCAAAGCAGAATCTTTTCATG
>NDGM010835857.1:0-11265 GCA_002564305.1 Octomys mimax
TGAGGCTGACAGCTTTGTGGAAGCAGCCACTTAAACAACTGAGCTAGGGCCAAGCCCCCAAAAACAAAGAGTTTATAGGTCTAAAGAGGAAGTCTGTATTTTAAAATACTGAGAGACCTCCTGAGGGCTTTAAGTAGGTGAGATATCTGATGTACTTTACATTGTAAGTGCAGGTAAAAATAACCTAAAAATGGGAACTCTTTGCTACAAGTCATCAGGTTCCAAATCTTACATTAAAAATTTAAGTACCTCTATGGGAATAGTCTTCATAGCTGATATGGAAAATGTAACTTATTCCCTAAAGCAAACAAAGCAGAGAAGTTCAGGCTCAGGTGTAAATAAATTCACAATTTGTATGAGAAAATAAGGTTTAACAGTACAAACTTTTACAGGCACTTTAAGACAATCATAGAAGGGATGTCATTAACTAATATATTGTCTGAAACACTATAAACTCTCTTTAATACTTTCAGAACAATAGCTGTGTTTTCTTACTGATTTCATGTAATGAAATTTCATTAACTGTTCCAAAAACGGTTTTTCAGGCAGAAATTTGTTTTAAAAAGTCAACTGAAAAGCCTGGGAAAGTGCCCACATTCATACTTAATACTACTAGATGATGACAATGATGTCACCTCAATGGTACTAAACATTGCAGACAATTTCCCAAATAGATATTTTCATCCCACCTATTCCTGTCATTTCTACAGGATCTGAAAGTCTGTTGTGAATTATTTCTGAGTAATGAGTTTGAGTGGACCAATAAATGAGTCATTCTAAACTGAACCATTGATGTTGTGTGCTATTTATTCAATTTATGGTAGTGTTATAATAATATTTATAAATGCAATCTGGTCACACTTCTAACACATTCTTTACACAGATAAATACATTCAGATAGTTATTTTGATATGCAATCATTTCTTAAGGAAAGAAATGTTGTCTGAACACTATGGCTTAAATGTCAAACTTGGAAGACAAGATACTGATGAAGAAAGAATTTGTTAATTTTAACATTTTGATTTTGGTATAGACATACTCTACAGATATTCACATTTTTGGCTAATACTTAAGACCTGACATTGTCATTATTCATAAGTCAAAGGGCAATCAATCTCTCTCTCTCTCTCATATACACACACACACACACACACACACACACACTTTTTAACTGAGTTCTTCAGATGAAAGAATGAAACCATGTTAAGCATGGATTAAGAGGTGCTGAGCAGGATCAACTTTTCAATACTTTTTTTTTTTTTCAGAACCAGGGATAGAACTCAGGCCCTTGCGCTTGCTAGGCAAGCATTTATTCTACTGAGCCATCTCCCCGGCCCCCACAATGCTTGCAATAAAGTTAGCTAAGCTGAAAAACTAAGGTTGTTCAGCTAGCAAGTTCATCAAAAGTCAAGTCACTTAGTTTCCTAGCCAGTAGCCTGAGCATCACATATATTCACTGGAATCCCACCAATAAATAATAAGGACAAAATGAAGTTACTTGTCAAAAGGAGAAAGATAATAGTAAAAGGGGAAGGACTAGGTGGATAAAACAGGACTCCGACCATCTACACAATTATCAAAGAGGACAGATAACTCAGTGATAAGTATGTTACAAGGGTGGAATATTTCTATAGTGAATACTGTTCTCACTTCTTTACCCCCTTCCCATAAGAGAATTACTTATCCATACCCTTTGTCATGTGACTTTGCAATGTCTTCCAGTAGAATAGGTAATGTATATTCTTTCCTCTTTGGTCTCGGTCATGGGAAAAATACATGACTTGATTTGGTCAAATGTATGTCTGCCATCTAAGTGAGCAGAGCATGCCCAGAAAGAGATATATGAACCCAATCCACAGCCTGAAACAGAGTTATGGACAAAAACTATTTGTTGACAAAGACCACTGAATTTGGAGTAGGGATTTTATATAACATCATCAGAGCAGAACAATAAATGGTATAATTTCCATATTGGAAAAAAGTTTGCTTAGTTAAAAAACTCAATGCAACAGAATCTTGAACACTTCTGGCACACAATTTAAGATTGATATTTTGTTTCTTCTTTTATACACAACTGCATTATTTTTGCATATCTGAATGACATATGAGAATTCCAAAGTATAAACTGGCCTTGGAGAAGCACATTTGGTTGAGAACTGCTAATGTAGACTGTATTATTCATCACTGGCTCTATTTTATAAGATAACGTACAAAAGAAGAGCCCGAAGTTCCATCTCAGAAGGAGATTACTCGATTATTTCTTTCAAGCCAGTGTATCCACTGTCTCCTGTTTATATCCAGGTTCAATGCTGGGAAATGGAGACAACTAATTGAGGGTTTTTTTGTATTTTAGGAAAGGGTCTACAGGGTGTTCAGGGTCTCATTACTAGATCCGATTCGTAGTGATCCGCCTATTTACAGCCTCCCAAGTGCTGGGATTATAGGCGCACGCCATCACGCCCAGTCTCAATTGCCATCTCAGTGCACCCTGGGGCTGGGCCAGCAGGGCAGGTCCAGGGATTGAATCCCTGGCCCCTGAGCCTGCTTGCAGGTGCTTTAATCTGCTGAGCTATTAGGCCAGCCCAGAGACAACTAATTATTAAGCAGGTTCTAGAGAATGAATTATGATTCACTTCTAGAAGGAAGATAAAAGGCATCTAGGGGTTACTTATGGCTAACTCTTAAGTCAAGGGAGTAATTAGAAAACCTCCAAAACAACACTAATGTTAAAAATACTGGCTTCTGTCTTCGACTCTTGGGCAAATCACTTAATCTTTATAGGCCTCAGTTCCTATCTATATGTAATTAGTGTAATCGCTAGAATTGTCTTTTAATTCAATATTAATACTTCAGTGGATATCATCTTTGTATAAAAACATGACTTCAAATTTCCCCTTGGCTTGTTTTTATCTCATCCTTTGCCCTGTAATTTATAGTACAAAAATCTCTAGGGCACTTATTTTACAACTGAAAAGAAGTTAGAACCCTGGCAGCTCTGAAATTGCTTTTCACTCTGCAGTGAGGCTGAACAGACAGAACCCCAGGAATAAAATGCCGGACTGCTAGAAACCAGAAGATAACAGAGCAAATCCAAGAGGACCACAAAAAGACAAAAGGTAAACGGTTTCAATTTGGGCAGTACTGGGGGTTTAACATAGGCAGGAAGGCCTGTGTCTCCATCAGTGGTGGTGTCAGAAACCAAGACCTGATGTTTCACAAAGCTAACAGTAGTGTGTGAAAATGTGAGTACACACAGGGCTAGAAATACTGGAGCACCATGAAGCCTTGCAACCCAGTAGTTATGTAACAAACGTCTGTTTAACAACAAAAAGAGAAGCTGACAATGCTCGTGAAACCTGCTGATCTTAAGAACTCAGTGAAGACACCCTGAATAACAGAGGAACAGGTGTAGTCTTGAATGAGGCTTTTCTTTTGTGGGCTTTAAAAGATCATGTTCAGACAAGGACATGACTTCATACAGCTGGGTTTACAGATTTGACTTTTACATTAAATGATGTCTCTAGGTGGTTTAAGTGGTTAGTCTTGCACCACACACACGGTTAACCAGGAAAGAGATTAGCATCGGTTTTTAATCACCACTCTTAGGAAAGCCCAACACATTATTACCCTGAACTGCTGACACATACAGTTTGAAATAAAACACCCTAAGATACATCTTTTTTCACTAATCCTAACTAGCTTAAACTAGAGTTTAACAGTGGTAGGATCAACAGAATTTTTTTGTCTTATTCAAAGCTCCAGGCCTACCACAATTAGGACATGGCTCTAAGACTTGAAAGGTATTAAAATTTTTGTATTGTCAGGCAATTATTATTTCTGTAGATTTCAGTGTAACTACCTTTTGTTGCTGTCTACAGCTTCCTGAATAGCTTCTGACCTTTCCAAATCTTTTCCACTTATTTCCTTCTAGCAGAAGAAAAATAATTTAATAATAAATCTACTTTGTTTTTCATGAATTTGTTATTGGTTTTTATCTAATTATAAGAATGTTATACAAAATTTATGGTTCTCTCATAATTTTGATTGTGCACTTAAAAATTGCTACTCTAAGGTTCTTGGGTATAAGCGCCTCATAGTTAAAGAATCTTCTTTAAAATATTCTAGTAAAGTTTAGCACATATCAAACAAACTTGCTTGTTTACCAGAGGTTTTCCAATTCAAATTATGAGGACTTTTGTGTGTATGCCAAAACATTTCTAATGTTACATGGAAATCAAAATGAAAACAATGGGCTGGCGAGATAGCTCAGTGGTCTAAAGAGCCTGCTTAGGCAAGCACAGGCAAGGGCCCAGGGACTGTAGTTCAATCCTGGCACCTGATGCTGTGCCAGCTCTGTCCCCAGGGTGGGCTGAGCTGGCCACAAAACAAAAACAAAATGAAAGAATCTTGCTTTATAATTTTGATGAGAAACACAGCTATCCTATGAAGTTATGTATACACAGAATTATTAACATTTTTGAGGTCATATCAAAGATACTAGATTTTGAGAGAAATAAATACACATATGCATACAGGAGGATAACTACAAGTCTGATCTGTGTAGTGAGACCCTGTACTAAATACATAAAAAAAGAATTGACAGTTTCTCTCACTGATAGGACTGTAATGATAAGAAAGTCATTTAAAAATACACATATGCAAATGTGTTTCTTCTTTATCTTTCTCTCAAATTCCACTAGTTCTATGCTAGTAAAAATGAGACTTGCCTAGAAGTGGAGAGACAAGGAATATGTACATGACTCATTGTAATAACATAATTAATTGTAATTCATTCAAGCTTTTTTTCATATATTTCTATTTTGATGTATCAGCCACTATTCATTCATCAATAATCTAGCACATGCCCTGGTGTTCAGCCTCCTCTATCAAGCGCCTGTTCCCCAACTTCACACAGATATCTACTATGCACCTCACACATAACATCCCCCCCAAAATAACTGATCATCTCTCTTCTAATCTTGCAGTTTACTTAATCTTCTTAACACCATAAAAGGCCACTCTAATCTCAAGTGTTAAGCTTGAGGATGTTTCCTCCTTCTGGAGCCAAACTATCAGCAAATCCCATGAGCTCTAACCTGGACACATGGCCACCAGCTCGTCAATTTCCTTTAAGCCCACTAGCTGCTCTCTTGTCCAGGCCACCATTTTCCCTTGCCCGAACTATTACATCAGTTTTATTTAAAACTAGTTTTTCTACTTCTGTCCTTGCATTTCTGTGTCACATTCTTGGTCTAGCAGCCACAGTGATCTTTAGAGACAGATACATTTTGTGAATCATATGCTTCTAACCCCCTAATCACTTCCCATATTACTCAGAGTAAAAACCAAAGCTGTCACTATGGTCTAACAAGTTCGTACAAGACCTGAAACTGAAAATATTTTTAATTTACTCAAAATGGCTTAAGCCTCTAAGCTATGTAACATAATGAAACGTGATGGAACATACATAGCTCAGGTCTATATTTACTCAAATTTATTCATGGTGACAACCTAAACCAAACTCATTGGCACAAAATTATATTTACAAGTTCACAAGGACAAGCATAGATGTATGTTTATTTAAAATAGCCCAAACAAGGAAACAGGTCATCAATAGAAGCATGTTATGCTATAGAACACTATGTAGAAGCTGTTAAAAATGTAATCTGTCTTTACATACTTACATGGAAAGATCTGCTTTCCAGTCTGAATGCAGTTCTCCATACATGGCCCTTACACTGGATGTTCTAACTACCTTCCTCCTCCTCTTCCTCCTTCTTCTCCTCCCTTTCCTCCTCCTCCTATTGCCTGAAGGACTTGCAAATTAGGTTTCTTTACATTCAAGCTCCTCTTTTAAGCTTAATGTAATAAATGTGGACTATTTCAAAAAGATTTTTTAAACAAGTGGATTTAAGTATCAGTTTATTCATCTGATACAAAAACAATGAACATAACCTAAAACTGAGGAGAAAGAGAGGGCAGCAGTAAAAACTCAAGTGCTTGGATGTTCTCCAGTGCTATAACATGACTAAAAAAGCAGAGGAGGCAAAAGCTATTATCTGCCTAAATGTCATCAGACTGCAATGATCGCTGGCTCTGCTGCCACTTCTTTTAGCTTTCACAAGCAACTTTAATACACACAAAGTTCATATTTTTTACCCCTTACTTTTAAATGTTAAGTACTTACCAAAAACCACAGGAGTAGATTTTGGCAAATTATCCTGCCAATCTCACCAAAGATGCAATTAATTTTTTTATAAAAGAGCGGGAACTAACATAAAGAATCAGTATCACCCTCTTATGAAAGAAGCTTTATGAGAAAATATCCCTTATCTCTCTGTAATATCAGGATATAAAATTTATTGTAACTATGAAGACTTTCAGCTTATTTCACACATGGACTGAACTCTCTATCCCCCTTTCCGCTCCAGATATTCTTGCAGATTGGGGAGGAAGATGTAAACATTTAAAAAAAAATTTTAAGACAGGGTCTCGCTACATAGTGCAGACTGGCCTTGAGCTCACAGTGATCCTCCTGCCTCAGCCTCACCAGTGTTGGGATTATAGGTGTGTGCCACCATGTCTGGCTGTCCAAGTCTTTTTAATCTCAGAGATTCCAACAGAAAACAAACATGAGGTCTGCTTCTGTGTCATTTATAAGAGTCTTCACCTCATCTATTTCATGCCAGAGTAGCAGTCACAGTCACATTTTAAAGCTTCTCCTGCTTGGAACTCTCCAAGGTTCTGACACTTAACGGTGGTCTAGTATCCTAGAGAGAAGCAATGAGAAGACCAAAGTGCATTGAAAACTAAACCATGTGCAAAGCAGTCCTTGCCCATTTAAGTCTTGCTTCTGGTATCTTCCACCCACGATGGTCTTCCTTGGAAAACTCTAGCCCATTCCTGGTCTACATCTGCCTCACTGCACTCCTTGCACATCAATTTCTATCAACTTCCTATGGCATCTGGGCCTGTTCCCTTTTTACTCCAACCATTTTCTCATATCCATATTTCAGAGTTAAGAGTTCAATGGATTGTGGGGCTGTGAGAAAGGTTTAATTTAGCCAACATTTGTTAGGTTGGATTAGAGACACTGCAACTGGAAAAAGTATTTCAGTAGAATAAGTGCTTCCCTGGCAAACAAAACGAAACAAAACAAAGCCCCCCCAAAACACCTAAAACCAAGTATTTCAATATGTAAAATTTTTCTTTCCTCCATCTCTTCCTTCCTTTGTGGTGTATGTGTGTGTGCACTAGGAACTGAACCTAGGGCCTTCTCAGTGAACTGTAGCCCAGTTTTTTTTTCTTTAATTTTGAGGAAGGATTTCACTAAGATGTCAAGTTGCCCCAGGTGGTCTCAAACTTTCAACCTTCCAGCCTCAGAATGCTGGGATTATAAGAATATACCAGCACAACTAGCTTCAAATGTGTAAGCTCTTAATATTGCTTTTTTTTTCTCCCACTCAGAAAGTGCAATGAAGTTTATGAGCTAAGGGGTGAAAGGAAAAGACAGGGTAATACAATCAGTAGTAGTGGGGGTTCCCTTCTTCCAGCAAGCAGAAGCTAAGTAGTTACACCATTCTGAGCAGAGAAACCAGAGGCAGTCTACAATGCCCCAGCTGGTCTCCCATGTCTGTAACCAGAGTTGTGTCTATGGGTGTGTGGTGGAGGGTTGGATAATGTTTCAGGGGACTTTTAGAATTAATCACAAACACTCTTGGTTTCTATCTCACTCTCTCCCACACTGTAGCCTGCCCAACAGAAGTGTATGCTGCCCCAAGCTTTTCTTGTGGTGAAAATTTACAGAAGATGTGATTTCCTCCAAGACACTTTGAAAGTCCTTCAAAAATTGTTTTGCAACAAAATGAGAAAAAGGTAAAGTTATGCAGAATTAGCTCAAATAGTAAGCTGATTAAAGAAGAGGAACTCTGATTTTATTTCTTAGGAATTTTGTACACACTGCAGGAAACTGGAAGGCAAAAGGCACAAAACGGTGTGGTGTCCTCCAAAGCAAAGAGAGGCCTGATTTTGGCCTAAGGTTCCCCCACTTCTTTCCTGGAGGGACCATATTGTGGTAGAAGCACAGGCTCTAGAGGTACACTGCCTAGCTTTCAAATTTGGGGTCCGTGTTCATCAGCTGTATGACTTATTCTATTTTTGTGCCTTGGTCTCCTCCTGTGTAAACCAGAGATAATAAATATGTATCTACTTCAAAAGGTTTTATGAAGATTAAATAATTAGGGTTAAATATTTAGAATACAACCCATTATAGGGCATCATCAATTCCTGTCTAGTTCTTCCTTCAAAATGCACCCTGAAGTTGACCACTTACTACCATCCACACAATAACCTCAAGCCTAAGCCACCATCAGCCCATGGCTGTATTATGCCACTTCCCTGACCAGTCTTGTACTCCACCCTGGCCTAAGTTAGAGTGACCACCAAAAAACAAAGCCACAATGTGTCACTCCTCCTCTCAAAACTCCCTAGTGGCTTCCACTCTTGTGCAGCATAAAATCTCAAATTCTCATAGTTTATTGAGTGTATGTGACCTTAACCACTCCTCCTTCCTTGGGTCTCACCTCTGACATCTCTCACCCGCTTCTCACTCTGCTTGTCTCACTGCATTTCTACTTCAAGGTCTTTGCACAGCTGCTGCCTGTGCTTACATGCCTACCAGGTGTGACTGAATATATGATGACTTTTTAAAAAATTATAGTAAAAGACACACTTTCAGTAATTCCCCTAAAAATGCTCTTCATTTCAAACATTTATCCCATCATTCTTGCCACTTTCTCAAGCAATTCTGAATTCTTCCTTCTTGAGTGCCTTTAATTATGCCTTTGTGGCATGTCTGTCTCCATATCCTGAAGTTATTCAATACATATACCTTTCATCGCTATCTGGACTTTGAGAAAGAACCAGAAGTCACAGAATGCCACATGTGGTGAATACAATGGATGAGAACACAACAATACAAATGTTTGCTTTTATTCAACAGAAATTGCAGTAAATGGTTTATCAGTGAGGTGTGATAAAAAGTATGATAAGTGAGGGCCAGCCTGATAGCTCAGTGGACTAAAGCACATGCTAAAGCAGAGTGCAGAGGCCAGGGTTCGATCTCCGGCCATGCTGTGCTGGCCCCGCCCCAGGGGTACACTGAGATGGCGATTGAGACTGGGCAGTGTGGCATGTGCCTGTGCTTGGGAGGCTGTAAACAGGAGAATCAGTATGAGTCCAATCTATATAGTGAGACCTTGAACACCCTGTAGACTGCCCTAAAATACAGAAACAAGAATATGATATTTAAATAACGGTCAAAGACACATCGCCATTAATCCTCTTCAAGATTCTCTCCCACTTTGCACATACTTAACCCACTGTTCTTGGTAGTGTCTTCTACTGTGTAAATTATTTTTTAAAAACACTGACCATATTTTGTGAACACTCCCTATACACTGTCCTAACTTGAAGTCTCTACTTAAACCCACCCTAACCACCCTGTAACCACTGCTCCACGGATTCTACATTTACCTTGGTTTACTTTTCTTTTTAGCATTCTTTTTTTTTTTTTTTTTTTAGAAGTGGGAATTGAACTTACGCCCTTGGTGCTTGCCAGGGAAGTGTTTATTCTACTGAGCCATCTTTCCAGGCCTCTTTTTAGCATTCTTCATCATTTGATATTTTATTTTCCTCTTAGAATTTAAATAAAATCCAAGAAGACAGGTACTACTGAACTTATTTTTTTTATCCTATCTAAAACAGTGCTTGGCATGTAATAAACGTTCAATGAGCATTTGTTGATTTGATGAATGAACAAATATTTGCTATTATCTCCTCTTCTGATAACTTCCAAATAGGATTTTATGTTACCGATTTCTTCTGTCTCCAGTTCATCCTACCTATCACTCGGTCTCTTTCCCTGGTGCATTGTTTCCATAATGTTATTCCTCTGCTCAAGAGCATTCCTCTTTGATCTCATCAGTTTTCCAGTGTGCTCTAAAGTGTATACACAAATTGAGAATGGGTAGTTAAGACAGTTTGGAAAACAGGATTAAAATGATGACTTATTACAGAAATCTAAGTCCTTAGTTTACCACTGTGTAATGAAATATTCCTCTCATTTGTCACTATAGAATCCTCTTTGAACGAAAAAGGCAAGGATTACTTCAGTGGAACATACTGCTAAATATATTGCCTTGTAGAAGGAGCTACTCCTGTTTTCAAAAGTGACCATCAGGGCTCTCGGTAAACCTGAAGAGGAGGACAGTAGTCTTAGGTGGCCTTCCTGCTTTCTGGGCGCATCCTTCTTCCACATTCTTTCTTACCAACATGACTTACTAAGCAATCAGTTGGGCTGGTGGTGTAGCTCAATGGTAGAGCACTTGCCTAGCATGAGCACGGCCCTGGGTTTGATTCCGAACACCCAAGCCCATTAACCCATCAACCAGTTTACTTCAAATTGCAGGTACTTTGACATATATTTTTGAAAACAGAGGCTTTCTAGGCTTCCTACTTTAGTTTTCTTTTTGATGATCTCTTTCTTCAACGTTATGCTCGCACAGCATACCAGAGTGTGCGTACACCCAAGATTTTTGTCTTAATAACTGGTATGCACAAACTCAGGAAGACTCATATCCTACAAAGTGTGACTTTCTTTCCTAGAAATTAATTCTGGATGTGGGAGAGCTAGCCTGCACCTGCAGGACCTGCCTGGTCCAAGCCGAGGCGAAGCACAGGTGAGACCCTCTTCCACCCCCTTGGGACCCCCACCACCACTACACAGTCACCACCCCATGCCTGCTGAGTGAGTGAGAATTTCTGATGTGTTCCTGGGACCCCCAGATCCAGCCCTAGCCCAGGACCGGTAACTGTGTGGGAGAGTTTCCTCTCTCCCCTACGCCCCCTAGGTCCTTCTTCTACTGCATTCTCGGGACCCCCAGATCCAGCCCTAGTCCAGGCCCGATGACTGAGTGGGAAAGCTTCCTCTCTCCCCTACGCCCCCTTGGTCCTTTCAGACTCAGCTCAGCCCTGGCATACAGGCCTGGGGTGAAACTCTGCAGTTGCAGTCCCTGCAGAGAGAATAGGGGAAAGAACCACCCAGCTAGTCCAGGAGCAGAACATCTTGCAAGAGGGGCACAACAGGTTAACTACCAAGGGCTGCAGCAAGAAGAAGCTGAGCACAGCTGACAGACTCAAGTGAGGCACACCTGGATAAATTCAAACTTTGTAGATCTGCACCTGAATTTCAGTAGGTGCTAAGGT
>NDGM010836048.1:0-11326 GCA_002564305.1 Octomys mimax
TGGTTTGAAACTGTCTCATTGCTATTTGTTTCTCAATAAAATTATGGGGAAAAAAAAAGAAGATTACACATCAGAGCTGAAGCACTGATCCCAAAACATCAGATACCAGCTCAGTTATGTCACGCATGTTATTCTTTCTGCACATCCTTCTCTCAGAATACTACACAGGTGATTTCAGGCCACCGACCGAGCCCAGCTCACAGCACTCACCTACTTCCCTCCACTCTTACAGTCACTCATCCTCAAGGTACTCTCTTGTTCATGAATTAATAAAACCCAGGTTCTACCCTGGGTAGAGGCCTTTGTTCCAGTTAGCCATCATCCTGGCTGGACTTAGGACCCCTTCACTCTCCATAACTACAAATATGCCTTGGTGTCTTTATTCTCACCATGGGTTGCACTGAAGTGATAGATTTGAATTAATCCACTAGAATTCTAAGAACTTTCCCATGGGATTACAAATATAAACCTCCTGAGTTTCAATGGAGACCATGAAGTATTCTCTATACCCAGAACATCACACTGAGCTATATCCACAGTCATCTTTTTATTTATTTTTTTTATTTTAAGACAGGGTCTCACTAAATTTCCCAGCCTGGGCTCAAACATAGGCCCCTCCTGGATGAATCTCCCAGAATACTGGGATTATAAGGGAGCACCACCATATTTATCTCTATTGTGATATGGAATATGTTTCCAACAGCTAAATAAATGATCAACATCTAGGAAATGTTTTCAGTCTCATTATCAGTCATTGCAAACTGTATGTGGCATTCATGCACAATTGAAATGGAATGAGGAGACTATAGAACATCCTAAAGTTTGTCCTTTTTTTCCCTCAATTTGATTTAATGCCTAATTTATTAAGCTGTGCTATAAATTTCTGTTTCTTTAGTTTCCTCTGGGATACTTCTTGTCCTGTGTAGTTGCCTCCTCTGCTTTGGGAACAATTTGCTTCCAGTAAGGATCATAGCAGTGTGGCTGGAGAGCTCAGATATGGTGATGCACCTTTGGTGCTTTGTTCACCTGGATGTGTTCGATGACCAGAAAATCTACCTTGAAGTTCAGCATTACTCTCTGTATTTCTAAGCATGTGCAGCTAGTATTCAGCACTCTTTCTGGGCCACTGGCCTTGTGCCCAGCTTCACGATTTGTTCTGGGCACACTTACCTTGAAACGACAAAATGCTACCCATTGCTTCTTTAAAGTGACATTCTTCAGATACTTGATGGCCTTTGAGATATGTATATTCTTGGTGGCCTATGTAGTTTTATGGATGTTCTTGAATTGAACACAAAGACTTGAGCATATTGATTTGCATGATTTTGTAGGGTTTCCTGTGTTAAGAAAGTATCAAAGCATTTTCAAAGATCCCTGCAAGTTACTTACCGAGAGTTAAAGTTCTTAATAGACAGCAGCTTTCAGGTCACTTAGAACATTAAAATGTCTCACATGTACTCACAGCATGTTTTCTGGGCCATGAAACATTACACAAGGTCCAAGATTTACACATCTGACATCAATGTTCTTACAAAGGATTATGAATTTTTAAATTTTAATATTTTGTATCTTGAAGAAAGATTAATAACTTAAGTGTCATTGAATATTAAATATTGCTGGAAGAATGTGGAGAGTATTCTGTTACATGCTCAAATACCAGTTTTGCTAATGTATATAAAGCCTTATTAAAAAGGTTACCAATATTTAGCTTTTTAACAAATTTTACATTATTGATGTTATCTAATTTTCATAATTTAATTTGGTTTTGTGGCCTAAGTAGAATATTAGTCTCACTTTTGAGATGAGAAAGCTAAGTCATGGAGACATAAAATAGTTTAGTTATTCACCTGTGTAGTGTTGGAAACTGAATCAAAATCTTAACATTAACCTCTTTTCATCTTGAAAATTTGAGTCACTAATATAAGATTAAAGTATTAGTTTCTTCTCCTTTTTCTCTTCTCAGTTATGCTATCCTTGAACTGTAGAGAAATAGCATGGATAATAGGTAGCAGAATCCTTATGTTTGATAAATTGCTCTTGAGAAGTGAAAAATGTTGATCCAGTCACATTCATGGTGCTGTGGTTTATATGTCAAAGTCCCCCAAAAGGTTGATGCGCCCCAGCCCACGGCACTATTGGGAGATGGTAGGATCCTTAAGAGGTGTGGCCTGATGGGCTGTCATAGTTCACCATGGCTGTACACAGAAGGGGACTGGGATGCTGGTTTCTTCCTGTCCCTTTTTGCTTCTTAGATGCTGTCAGCTTCCTCTGCCCTGCACTCCTGCTATGAAGAACTGTGTTATCACAGGTTCAAAAGCAATGGGATAAGTCATCATACCTTTTGGGCAATGAAATCATGAACCAAAAAAAGCTTTCCATTTTTTTTTTTTCTTTTTGAGATAGGATTTTGCTATGTAGTTCAGGATGACCTGGCCTCACTGTGCAGTCCCGGCTGGCCTTGAACTCACAGTGATTCTTCTGCCTCAGCCTCCTAATTTGCTGGGACTAGAGATAAATGTCACCACACTCAGCCTGGCTTCCTTGGTCATTAGGACAATAACGGAAGGCCAACTAACACACTTGGCTTTACTGCCTCCTTTTTTCCCATCTTATTCAGGGTCTATATCTTATATTTCTTATCATTCTTAAAGTATTGAACACAAAATTTAATTTCATATGTATTAAATTTCATTTTAGCATGGACTTTTAATATTTTTATTAAAATCATACATGCAGTTAAATATCAAACAGAACTCCTAATTGGTCAGTCTTTTGCACATCACCAACTCTATGTCTCTCCCACTTCCCTGAACGCATAGTAGCAAAAATGACCACCCTTATCTCATTTCATTTTTCTCTAGTAGCTAATTTCATATTTCTAAAAAATGTAACCAGTTTTCCATTTAGTATTCACAAGCTTTAGATTTTCTATTGATTTCTTGCTGTGATAGATGATTATTTATTTGGCCTTTCTTTCAAATCCATCGAATGGATAAATTCTTCTTATGTGAATCCTTACCTATTCTCTTTTCTCATTCTATCAACTAGAGAGATCTAAGCTCTATCCTTAACCTGTCTTCTACTTCCACTTCCCAATTTTTGTCATCCTTGTTTTTATACTATTGTCAAGACTGAGAATATTAGTTGTCAAAAAAATAAAAAATAATAAATAATAAAAAAATTTTTTAAAGACTGAGGATATTTATCTGATGAGGAGAAATAACCACATATTAAATCTAAGATGCTGCAAATTGCAAAATGCTCCATTTAGCTTTTTTTACTAGAGAAAGTAAAAATAGTCAATTGCAATGTCAGACTGCCATATCTCCATTTCAAAAATGTTTAAAAATATATATATGATCCTCAGATATTAGCCAACACTATTATGAATTGGTATAGTTGTTTGGGGAACATTTTGGCACTGTCTCAAAGTGCTAAGCATGGAGTTTCAATATTACCCAATAATTTCATTCGATGAAAAATAAAAGCCTATGTCCACACAAGAACTTCCAAGAACACAGAAGAGCAAAACCAATAGAATCAAATCAGTATTTAGAGAAGAATTTATCCTAGCCAGCAAAATGTACATTCTTTGCAAGTGTCTGTGGAACACGTTCCAGTCACTCCAAGAGCTGAGTCATGAAATAACTGTCAAGAAACTGAAAAGAACTGAAGTTATGTGGTGTATCCTTCAACTACAATGGAGTCAAAGTAGAAATCAATAATAGAAAGATAACAGGAGAAGCTCTAAATAACTGGAAACTAACTGACCTATTTCTAAGTGCTCTATCTTATTCAGGGTCTATGTCCTTATATTTCTTATCAGCTCCTGAAGTACTGAAAATAAAACATATATATATATATATATATATATATATATATATATATTACATTAAACTTAAAAGCAGAAGATAAAGTCAAAGAAAAATATCAAGGTAAAAATTTTAAACTATATTGAACTAAATATAAAATCCCATCATATTAAAATGTGATATACAGTTAAAGGAATACTGAATGCATGCATTAGGATCCAGGACAACTCATATATCAAACACCTAGAAAATGAAAAGTGAAATAAATTTTCTCATTTCTGAAACTCAATGCTTACAGGAGGAGACAACTTAAGAATGAGAGATTTATTTGGCCTCACCGTTTGTTGAGCACCATTATGAGCTAGCTCCAGGGCAGAACAGCATGATAAAATGGTCTCAGAAACTGCCTGCCTCATGGCTGTCAGGAAGTGGAACAAAAGAGAGACACTGGGTAGAGAGATGAACCCACCGAGCCCTTGCTCCTGGTGGTCTGTCTCTTCTGACCACATCCCGCCTTCCAACAGTATTGCCAGCTAATGAACCCTATAATCACCTTCAAAATATAGAGGCTTTGGGGACCCTTTTAAATCCAAATGATAACGTAAACCCATGAAACTCATGGCAAGTGGCAAAAAAGAAATAATTATAACATCTAATCTATGAAACGGAAATCATTGAAGCAATAAAACAATATAAGGAGCAATGAAACAAAACTGGTTCTTAGAAAAGATTGATCAAACTGACATGCCTCTAATAAGACTGACAGATAAAAAGAGAAAAGATACAAATGAGCAATATCAGGTAGGAAAAAGGGGATTTCCCACAGGCCCTGTAGACATGAAAATAAGAAATTGCTACAACAATTTTACACACAAAAATTTGCCTTTAATGAAGTGGACTACATCTTCAAAAAACCAGCTACCATAGATCACTCAAAATGCAATAATGTGTAGTACTTTATAACTTCCAAGAAAATTGAATTTGTAAAATAAAATTCCTAAAAGAGAAAACTACAGCACTACATAAATCGTTTCCCTGAAAAATCTAAGAAACATTTTAAAAAGCAATACAAGTCTATACAATGTCTTCCAGAAAATAGCAGAATAGGGAAAACTTCCCACTTCGTTTTTAGGTGAGTGCTACTCGAGTACTCAAACCATTCATAAATAGTATTTTTAAAGTGCTAACTAATATGTGTCACCAATATAGATTCAACAATCCTTACTTAACGTCCTAAATAGAATACCATGATTTCACTCACACATGGAATCTAATGAGTCAAACTCTCAAAATCCTAGAATTTAGCCATACATAAAAAAATCCCACATCTGATTAAGTGAGGCTCATTTTATGGATGCAATATTTAAAAATCAATCAATGTAATTCACTATATTAATAGCCTAAAATAGAAAATCATATTATGTCAATTGGCACAGAAAACTCACTTAAGATTTAACATTGATTTACAGTTTTTAAAGAACTCTCAGAAAAATCAGAATAAAAGGAAACTTCTTCAATGTAATAGAGCAATCTGAATATTTTTTCTGTTTACAGTAAGAAGATATAGGTAACTATTTATACCCATCTCATTCACAGTGTTCTAAGTACTAGCAAATGTAACATGGCTATAAAAGAAAAAATACTGACCTTATTTGTGGATTACATGATTGCAATTGCAGAATGCCCTAAGTTTTTTCATTGTTTTTGTGTGGTTTTGTTTTGTTTTTGTTTTTTGTCTACCCAAAGCAAAATGACAGAAACAAAACCAAAATCTCTTAGAACCAGTAAGAGAGGTTAGCAAGGTTTCAAGGAACCAGAATGTCCTAAAATTTATGTGGAAAATCAAAGGAACAAGAACAGCTAAAACTATTTTGAAACAAAGAGAGAAAATGGGTGGGATCAGGCTGAAAAATTTCAAGCTTACTGTAGAGGTTCTCTAATCAATATTGTTGGTACTGTTGCAGACTTAGACATAGAAACGGACTCATTTCCATCTGACTTTCAGCAAAAATCAGAAGGAAGCCAAAGAGCCAAAGAGGAAAGACAGAGTTCTTAACAAAGGGTTCTGGGATAAAAAAAAAAAAAAGAAAAAAGAAAACAAGGAACAAAGAAACTGAACTTAAATTTTATATCTTATTTTTAAAAAATCAAAATGGACTAGACTTAAATGTAAAACCATACAAACTTTAAAAAGTACAAGAGGCTATCTGCAGTAATTCTGATTAGGAATAGAATATCTTCTAATTTCCTATGAGTTCAAGGTTTGGTTCCCAGCTTGACTCCATTGGAAGGTGGTGGAAACTTTAAGAGGAAGGCAATAACAGAATGTTCTAGGTCTTTGGGAGTGCATCCTGGGAGGAGGCCTTGGACTCCAGATCCTTTTGCTTCCTCTGTTATTTTTCATGCCCTAGCTGTGAGGTGAATGCTTTGCTCCAACAGGTTCCCTTCCATCATGTACTCTACAGGATGAAAGCAACATTACCAACAAATCATTGACCATAACCTCCACACTGTGAGCTAAAAGAAACCTTACTTCTTTCTAATTTGATTATTTCAAGAATTTTGTTATAGTAGCAGGAAGCTGACTAATACACTATCTTTGAGACACATAGCAAGGCAAAAAAAAATTTTAATTCAATATAAAAAATGTAATCCATAACTCAAAAAATTGACAAATCTTACTTCTTTTGAGTAAGAACATTGGTCCTATCAAATACCCTGGTAATAAGTGAAAAACAAAGTTGGTGATGAGTAATAAATATTTGCAAACTACATATCTGATGAAGAACCAGGATTTAGAATACATAAAGAATTTTCAAAATCTAAGAGGAAGAATAAAAGGAAAAGGCTATACAACAGCTGAGCACGTGAAAACACACTCACTACTGTGAGCCTTTAGGGAAACGAAAATGAGGGATCACTCTATCTATCAAAATGCCTAACATAAGGACTAGTGGAACACCAAGTCCTGGCAAGGATGCAGAGAAACTGGATCATTCGTACTTGCTGGGATGGATGCAAAGTAGTGCAGCCACTCAGGAGAACAGGTTAGAATTTCTTAAAGAAAAACAAAACATGGATGTTATGGCTTGTGTCTACGCTTCCCTCCAAAGCCTCACACTGCCATGGGTAGGCCTAGACCTAGAGTATATGATGCTGGAATTGATTCATGGTGTAATGCTAGGCTCAAAGGCCAGCATTAAAGGTGTGAATGCAGCCCACCATAAGTAGCCTGGATGAAACATAAGGTACAGAAAGGTAGCCGTCCCTCACTTACTCTTCTACCTTCTCCCTTCCCTGAACTACTTCTCTGCAATCCTTATCTGCCATGCCACTCCATCTTGGAGCCAGCTGATTATGAAATAAAACCCCTGCAAGCCATGAGCCAAATGAACCTTTCTTCCTTTAGCTTTGGGGGTGGGGTATTTTGTCTTAGCAAAGAGAAATGTATTTCAGACAATAGAATTGTCATATAATCAATCATGTACACCCTTGGGCATGTATATCAGAGCACTAAAGACTTCTATTCTCACAAATCCTGTATACAAATGTTTATATCAGCTTTATTAACACAACCCAATAGCTGAAATGTCTTTCAGTGAATTGATGGCTAAGCAAACTATAGTGTATCCGTTTTGTACAAGACCACTCAGCAATAAAAAGAAAAAAAGAAAAAGAAAAATGTTACATATAACTCTCTGGATGAAACTTGAGAGCATTGTTTTGAGTGAAAAAAAGCAATCTTAGTGTCACATACTGTAAAATTCAATTTACATAAAATTCTATAAAATTGTCCAAGGTGGGGGTGATAACAGACTGTGTTAAGGAGGAGGAGAAGTGGCAGGCTTCTAGGGGGAGCACTCGTGATGGTGAATGAGCTCCGTGCTTTGGTTGTGATATTGTAGACAGTTTTGTAAAATTTTACCATAGAGCCTATTGCATTGGTACTGGTGGGTATACAGGATTTTTCTGTCTTGATTTTAACAACTGCATGTGAATTTTTAATCATCTCAAAATAAAAATTTTAATTAAAAAAATGAGATGGAATGGAAACAGTTTAATCAAAAAGCACCATGCTAGGATAGTTGGCATCAGAAAGTCATTATCATTACTAGATTTGCCATCAATTAGGTTTCAAAGTATTTCAGAGGCACTGAGGAGTCAAATCCAGGCAAAACCCATTCACCTGCTAAAAATAAATGATAGCTCTCACATGACCATGCCTGGATCATGACATGCCAGCACCAGCAATTCACGAGATCCACATTCACATCACAAGGACACTTCCTTGGGGTCAGAAGCTGCCTTTGTAGCAGAAGAGGTGCACAGAGTATGATACGGAGCAGCAAATACTGCACACAGGCCTGGCTGATGTCTGGTGATGGATGTTTCACAATGAATGTGTATAGCATTGCCAGAGACGAGGTTCGAATTGCAAAGAAATGGGGGCGGGACACCCAGGTGTCTGAGCAACAGACCAAAGAGATTAGAAAATTTTTCAGTTTTATGTTCACACTGATAAGACTCCCATGGACAGAAGCATGAAACAGTTTTTCTGTCTCCTAAGCCCCTCGGTCTGTGGTTGCTGTCTCAGAGTCGAGGTCCAGATTGCCAACAGCAGTCTAGGAGGCAGGAGGAGGCTGAATGCTACTGGGCTCTGCAGTACTAGCAGTGTTAGAGAGAGCAGAGCAGCCCTGGTGCGCAGTAGAATGGAGGCGATGTTGAAAAATAATGCAGTTGTTTTTTGTTTATTGAGGCCAGAAATGCATGAACATTTCTTGTCCCAAATGCATGAGCACAGCCCAAAGCATTTGGCCCAGAGTAGAATGAGTCCGGTTCATTCGTAGCTGTGTTCTCCAGATTTGGGGGCTGAGCTAAGCCCACTGTCACAGAGATGAGCTCCAGGAGATGATAATAGGAGTTGTTCCACTGTGCAGAACTTTTGCAGAGACTGTTAAAGAACAAAATTAATTGGGCATTTCTCCTAATTGCTCTAAGAGCCATCTGACATTCTGGACCATGATTTCCCACCCACAGTCTCTGTGTGGTGCTTGTTAATGACCCATCATGACGGTTTTGCATAATCTCAAAACTGCACCTAATGATTTTCTGAAGAGCAGACAGGGAAGCCTGAACCATACGGAGATCAGGAAGGTATCCTTTGCCCCTCTCCTGACTGACATGTTACAAACCACAGAGTTTAAATGTCATAACTGAATCTTGTCTTTCTGACACACTGTTTTGTCCTCTTGTCTGCTAGTGGAAATGACACTGGCAAGGTGTAAAAAGACTTGCAAAGCATGGAAAAGCAGATAGAGCTGAACACTGAGTCCTAAGGGATGATTATCTGGTTCCAAAGATACTGCCTGGGCTGGAGAGGAAGATGATGGAAAGGGACAATCAAATCACTCTGGGCTTCTCAATTTTAATGTGCACATCAGCTCGTAATAAACTGAGCTTCTCTGTGTACATATGTAAGGCATTAGATTGTGCATTTCCACCAAGTTCTCAAGTAATACTCATGGTTTAGTGACCACATGTTGAGAAGAAAGGTGCCAGGTTGTGTGATAGCATGAAAGTTTATCACTCCTTCTGGCCCTCTCAGGCTCCTGAAGCAGCAGTGGGATTATTGGCAGGTCATTTCCTTATTACTGGAAAGGCTATTTATTCATCAAACCCTTATTCTGTACTATTGGCTTTTCTTGCATTGAGGTAGGTCTGATCTCTGTTTCAAGAGAGGAAGGAATTGCAACTCAGTGATAATTGGAGTCGCTTACTACTATGGGCAGAATGGTGCCCCATCCACCCAAATTCATATTTTGATGTTAATCTCCAGTACATAAAATGAGGCCATATTTGAGGAATCTTTAAAAGGTGATTTAGATAAAATTAATTCATATGAAGGGCCAGCCACATAGCTCAGCAGACTAATGCACCTGCTTAGGTAAAGCACAGCAGCCGAGGTTCAATACCCGGTGTGCCGTGCCGGCCCCATGCCCACTTGGGGTGTGCTGAGACAGCAATTGAGACTGGGCATAGTGGCACGCACCTATAATCCCAGAGCTTGTGAGGCTGAAAACAGGAGAATCACTATGAGCTTGATCTATGGAGTGAGACCCTGGAGACCCTGTACTAAATACAAATAATAATAATAATAATAATAATTATTATTATTATTATTATTTATATGACAGGGCTCCAATCCAGTAGGACTGGTATCCTTATAAAAGGTGGAAATTAAGACAGACACCCCAAGACCAGGTAAGAATATAGAGAGAAGATAGCATCTGGAAGCCAAAGAAAGAGACCCCACAAGTACCCAATCCTGCCAACACTTTTATCTCAGAATTCTCAACTCCAGAAATGTAGGAGAATAGATATCTGTTGTTTAAGCTACCTAGTCTGTGAGGGAAGACTAGGCTCTGTGATGGCCTTGTTGTCGAAGCTCTAGCAGACTAATACACACACCTACTATGCTGTAGATATAAATAATGAATGGCAACCTTTGGGTTCCATCAACACTGGGCACGGTGGCTATGAATGTAGTAAACAATAATTGTGTTGAATTTGACCTAAGAGTGGTGAGCATGTAGCTAGGTGGGAAAATAAAAAATCAAATTTCTCTAAAATGAAACAAACCCTTCCAGGCCTGATCAAGATTCTTTGTAGATACCACAGGGTCGTGTAATGAGAATATAGAATTTAGTAGGAACTACTCCTACTAAAGAAAAGAAATGGGACAATCTTCTAAATCATTCACTCTTCCTGAAGTGTTTTGATCACCTTTAAGGGAAATGAAGTTCTTGAAGCCTAGAGTGGCAAATAGGGTTGGAACCCCGGTCTGTGCGATGTGCAACCTACAGAACCATCCACAGTGGTTCTAGTAACCACAGAATAATGGAAACTTCAAATCCACAAATACCAATCCACGGTCCCAGTGTGGACATTGTACCACATGACTCCATCATGATATTCATTGGGCTTAGATTCTTTCATTCAAGTAAGTTTTCTCTAGAAAGGAAAAGAGAAAGAATACAAGAATACCTTTAAAATCTACTTATTACAGTTTTGCATAGCACTATGAAAAACACTCCCTAACTAGGATCACAGTGGAGACATCCTTATGGAAGAGCATAATGTAGTCAAAGGGGGAGACAAATAAACAGGTGTCCTCAAATGTTTAATAGGATCAAACTCAGGAAGAAATAAATTTAGTGATTCAACAAGTTTTCATTATTGAAGAAGCTATTGCATGGCATTAAGTCATGTATCTGAAGCCTAAAGTAAGTGATGCTTGTGTCTCTGAAAGCCACTCACCCTGCATGTACTGCCCACTTCTCTTTCATCAAGGGTGATGCTTGAAGGGCTGGCCAGATAGCTCAGTGAACTAAAGCACCTACTTAGGTAGAGTGCAATGGCCTGGGTTCAATCCCTGGTGCGCTGTGCTGGTCCCACCCCTGGAGCGTGCTGAGACTGTGATTAAGACTGGGTGTGGTGGCACATGCCTGTAATCC
>NDGM010836121.1:0-12729 GCA_002564305.1 Octomys mimax
CTTTCTTTCTTTCTTTCTTTCTTTCTTTCTTTCTTTCTTTCTTTCTTTCTTTCTTTCTTGACAAGATCTCACTACGTAGCCCAGGCTGGCCATGGGCTCGCCTCACTCCTCCAGTCTCAACCTCCTGAGTGCTGGCGTGGGCCACCATGCCACTGAGGCAGCTGTTGGGACAGTGTGACTCAAGCAGATAGAGCTGCCCCATGGGGAGGACATGGCATCGCCAGCATCTGCCCCAAAAGAAGGCACAGATGCCTGCGAGGCCATGGCAAGGGGGCAGTGGGAAGAAAGGCCTTGTTTTGTCTCCAGTGACTCTGATTACAGGCTTTAGTTCTTCATGACACCTATCGTGTTCGTTCCTGAATTGCGCGGACCCTAACCTTTTCAATGATGACATTTTAATATCACTGGGGTTTCCTTTTGTTTGTATTGATTCAGCTTCTAGTGAGAATTAGAGCTTCATGAAAGAAAAGATGTTGCCTGTTTGATGTGACTTAACTGTACTGAGCCAGCACTTTGGGAGGCTGGGCAGGAGGATTATAAGATCCAGCCAAATAGGACAACTTCGCAAGACCTTGTCTCAAAAACAAATAAATAAATTAAAGGAGCTGGAAATGTAGCTCAGTGCAAACGACCTGGGCTCAGTACTCCCTAGTACTGCGAAAAAGCAGAAGAAAAAGAAGAGTAAGAACCATTCTTAACAATCAACAAAAATTGAACTGACTACAAAAACAGAAAGATGCAAATAGATACAAATTTTGCCTTAGGGACTTGGGAACAGCAGATGATGGGCTCCCCGTGAGCCGCCAGCTCTGGGTCCTGGAGGGCCTGTGCCACACATCCGTGAACACAGGACAGAGAAGTGGTGTGGGCCAGCACGGCTCCCGGGCAGCAAGAGCTCACACTGCTCTGTCTTATCTGCAACTCTGGTCTCCCTCCCTCGGCCACAGCAGCAGCTCCCATGAGGCTCAGGCTATGGGGCTGCTACACCAAAACACACGGAGGGGGGTGCTTTGTGAGTAAAGAGGTTCGTTTGGCTCATGGTTTTGCTCACTTGAAGATCTAAAATGCAGGAAGGGTCTGCTTGACTGTGTCATAACACCTCAGAGAAACAGAAAGGGACACAGCTACATGCAGAAAGAGCAAAGCACACGGATCACTCTCACATGGCAGCCCACCTTGGACAGCTAGCTCTTTCCTGGAAGACCCCAGCCTCCCCACCCCTACAGACCAGTACTCACGAGGAAGGAGTGCCCACGACCCAACAGCTTTCCACTAGGCCCCAGCTCTTAAAGTGCCACCCACCTAACAGCACCACCCTGGGGACCCAGCCTCCAGCACGTGGACCTCTGGGAGCAAAACCACATCCAAACTACAGCAAAACATGCTATATTCATAGAGGCAGGAGTGTGGAGAAAGTCTGAAGAAAGAAGAAAAAAGGAAATAAAAGTTTGCCTGTGTGTCACAATACTGCTGGAAAATTTGCTGATGCATAAACCTGCTTGTACAAGAAGATTTAAATTATTTACGTCAAGCGCCCTGTAAAACATGCAAAAAGCCTCTGAAGATAAATGAGGCGGAGTGAACCTGTGAGCACTCGGAGAAGTAGAAAGGCCCTCCCTCCACAAGCACAAGGCACTGTTGCTGCTACACATTATTTTGATCTACAGTAAAACATGCATCACGGAATGAGGGGCACAGAGGGGAAGGGAGTGTAATCCAATTCCATTTTCAAACCTGGCTGACATCTCCACCCATGCTGAGCTATGAAACCTGCCAGTGGAAGCAACCACACGTGTGCGCGAACGTCAAGTGACACAAATTAAATTACCAAACAGAGGATGAATGCTCTTTAGTGGGAATGAATCAACTGTTTTGAAATCATAGAAGATGCCCGTGCAAAGGCAATACTTAGAATGCTGTGGGAACCCACGATCCAGACGGAGGATGATACATGCTCTAGAAAGAGGCTTCCCGGCTCTGGCCACTAGATTGCTGATGGGTGGAAAATGGGGAAGAGGAAAGGCTGGCACGTAGGAGAAGGGAGAAAGCTTTTTTTTTTTTTTTTTTTGCCATTGTGAGTTTCAGGAGACCAGAAAATGCAAAGAAAGGGGATCTAGCCTTGGCTGGGAGTCTAGTGCCACCTCCCTGGGGGCTTGTTAATATTTTTGCTTCATAGAATATTGGATTCATCGTTGGAAGACCCAGGTGTCTGCTGGCTATGTCATTTGTTGACCACCTAGGCTCTAGCAAGTTTTTTAATCTCTGTACAACTCAGTTTTTCTGGTTATTAAAATAATGATAACTGCTTTCACCTCAAGTATGGAGCTGTGAAAATCCAAAAAGCTGATACATATTTAAAAAAAAAAACCTTTGAAAATCAGTGTTGTACTAAATTCATCATTTCAAATCTTCCTGTTCACAAGTCCTTGAGGGGACTTGGGGTCGAGCACTTTGGGAAGTGGTTTCAGTGGCAGGAATGCCACCCTGCTGCATGATTCCACCAAAGCTTCAGCCCAGAGCCCACCCACCCTCTTGCTCACACGCGCCAATGGAGCCTCAGGCTTCATTTGTCACCTCAAGATGCATTTATTTTCCTTTCCAGAGTTTCTTCTGCTAGTGCATCAACACCATTTCTTCTCTTTGCCTCCAAAATATCCCAGTGCAGGGTAGAAAAAGGTGGCTACACTTAAGCTGCTTTTTGTGGGCTCCAGTCTTCTGAGAGAAAGCATTTGCTTTGCCCTGATCCTCTCAGCTTGAGCTATACCTGACTTTCTGGGCACTAAGAGACACTCTCTCTCCTTCTGCAGTCTGGTCTTGGCCCATCCCCAAGCACTTTCCTTCTAGGAATGCAGAGCCCAGTGAATGAACACCGACATCCACGATGTCCTGGGCGCGTGACTGTAGGAGCTCTCCCTGTCCTCGCGTTACAAAGGAGGAAGATTTGCAGTTAAAAGGTTGGGTTATTGATTCAAGAAACCATTCTGAGTCATTGGCAGAACTAGGAATAGAATCCAAATTTCTTCCTTCTGTACTACAGCACTTGAGTGAAATCCTTCTTGAGATTTAGAAATCTTAGAGAATATTCTTTATCCGCATTAGTTTCTGAAGAAATCCACTTTATACATCTTAGATCAAATAACAAAGGAAAATTTACACGCTTATTAATAATTACACAATTTTCAGGCAGAAGAAATCCTTTCAAGGGGTTGAGCCACTAAGTCAAAAAGTTGAACCATCCATTTGGTGTGACTAGAGGTACAACTCACCAGGAGGAGACCAGGCTTACTCTTCCATTCACTGTTGTCCCTTTGGGACAAAGCCTTGCCCTTGGCCCCTCTACTGTCAGTGCCATGCTGCAGACCTGTCTCCACTGCTCCTGCAGTAGACCATCTGCTCAGCCTGGCCCCGAATCATGACACCATCATAAGGGCAGCAACAGACAAAGCAACCATAGTCTCCTAACAGTGCCCTGTGGGAAAGCAAGCAGAGGAAGGATCTGGTCCATTTACATGTGCTCTATTTTACATAGGACAGTGGAAGATGAGCTCTTAGGGCTGGGGTGATAGCTCAGTGGTCTAAGCGCCTGCCTGGCAAGCATAAAGACTCGGGTTCGTCTCCTGGTATTGCATGCTGTGCTGGCCCGGGGATGTAGTCACTCTGTTCTGGCCACTGAAACCTGGTGTGGTGGACATGCCTGTAATCTCAGTGCTGAGGAGGACGAGACAGGAGGAACACTGGGTGTCCAAGCTGGGCAGTGAGGCTCTGTACCAAATAAATAAATAAATAAATAGGATTTGATCTTAGTAGAGAGCGGCAGTCAAGAAGGAAGCCATGTGTGGTTAGAGTAAGAGGGCCCCAGGTGGAGATGGTAGCTTCGGGACCATGGTGGTGGGCTGTGAGCCTTGAGAAGGATGAGACGAGGTCACACAGAGTGCTCGATACATCAGGCAAGGCTTTATAAACTGTGACGTGGGATTGAATTCAGGAAGTTCACTTTCCATACCAGATGCTAATAGGAGACAGTTACTCTTTGTGCCCCACTGAAGGCTATGGAGCCAAGAATTCAATGACCTGGCCTGAGTAGAGATGGAATTCTTTATTCAGGAAAGACACAACTGGGCAAGGAGACCAGGGTGACTCTGAGACCAGGGTGACAGTCCAAGTGAGAGACAGTGGTGACTCATCATTCCTTGAAATTGGGATGGATGGGTAGCTCAGAAGGCATTTCTTAGTTGGGACAAGAGTAGCTAACAAGTTGACTGTAGAGGAAAAGAGAAAAAGGAGGACATGGACACCCATAGGCCGATCCCAGCTCAAGCTGTCCACCCCTCAGAGAGGTGCAGAGACTCACGGAGCAGCAGGTTTTCTTTGGAAAATCAAAAACCCTATTTTTGATGTGTGTGTTCACCTCTGATATAGAAATGTCAGGTAGGCATCAGGAATAGGAGGACTGAGGACGGCAAAGCAAAAGAAGCTAGCAGGCAGAGCAAGAGGGGATGGCTGAGAAACGTGTGGGCCTGCGAGTTGTACACAGTAGGACTGACAGCGCTACCAGCAATATGTACAAGTAGATTTCATGAGGAATACACATCAAGTATTCAAATAGGAAAAATGCTCTTCAGAATACTTGAGCTATTTGCCACTCTTCTCCTAAGCAAGTGCACACTGGCAGGTATAGCAAGCACGTCTCTGTTCACCAAGTGTCCGTCGTGCGCTCAGCAGGCACTGCGCAGGCGAGTCCATGCCCGCTTTCGCTCGGTCCTCGCCACTGCCACGCAGAGAGGGGCTCCGGGGCTCCCCTCACAGCCGTCCTCTCGGCAGAGCTGTGACTGGAACTCAGCCTTTGTGGTTCCAGAGCCTGGGGAGGCCTCGGCTACTCTACCGCGCTACAGAATTACAATCGGAAACTATATACTGAATAACAAGCGCTCTTATCCAGTGCTGGTGGGAATGCAAATGGACCAGCCACTTTGGAAGGCAGCTTGGCAGTTTATTGCGAAGCTAAACACACCCTTACCAATCAACCCAGCAATCAAGCTCTTTGGTATTCACCCAAAAGAGACTAAAACATATATCACCACGAAAAGCTGCACACAGATGTTTGTGGCGGCTCTCATCACAATGGGCAAAACTGGGAAGCGACGGAGGAAAGGACACGGAAAAAACTTCGCTGCATATTACTGGCTGAAAGAAGCTGATCTGAATAGGCTACGTATTGTATACTTTCAACAATGTGACAATCTGGGGAAGGCAAAACTATTGAGACTATAAAGAGATCAGTGGTTCTCAAGGGCTTGTGGGGAGGAAGGCAAGAATAGGCAGCAACAGGGAGTGTTTAGGGCGCTAAATACTTATTTCCTCCTATCCTGGTGAAGAGATATCAGCCTGTGTGGTATTTGTCCAAATCATACCACTAAAGTGAACTTCAGCATAAACCCACAATGGACTCAGATGCTTAAGACGTGCCAGTGTAGATTTGCTGATTACAAATGGGCCACTCAGTTGGGAGACGTAGGTACCGGAGGCAATCGAGGGGCACATGGCACTTCTCTGTACTTTTTGTTCAGTTTTGTTGTGAACCTAAAACTGCTCTCAAAATTAAATGCAGTAGGGAACCCCCCCCCCAAGTGCATGTTGTTCTATGTATTGCCTTTCCCCTGTGTATTATTTTTTTGCTTGTCTCTTTACTGCTGCACTGGGGACTAAACTCAAGGACTTGAACGGGCCAGACTATGTGGCCTGTTTTATGAAATGTGACTTTTGTGATTTCCTCAATGTCCCATTATTTATTTAATCCACTTAATACTTTTAGACTTAAAAAATGTATCAGCCTTTTCCCCACGTGATGGGCACGCTTCTGATAGTGTCTGCTGAATCCATTCCTAGAATTAAAACTGCGCCCGCGCTTGCCCGCCCACCCGCCCGCCGCTCTCTGGCGAGTTTCCTCTGGAGCCGGTTGGAGAGTGAACCCTCCCTCCAGCGCCTGCCGGCTCCCCACCATTCGGAGCTGGGATCCTTTTCCTAGCACTATTTTGGAAGTGATAATGGAGTCGCACAACTTACCCGTTTTGCCAACCCAGCTCCTTCCGAGTGAAGACACCCAATCTTACCTACAATTCTGCTTCCTCAAGGGAGGTGCTGCACCCTCTCAACCCCCTTCCTCCAGAAGGTACACTTCTGGGCACCCAGCCTGTCTCTTGAGGGACTCGGGGAGGCTGCTGACCCCACGTGGCGGGGAAGCGGGGACAGGGCCGCAGCGGGCCTCTCTCCACCAGGCTTGGAAGTTACAGGCTTAGGTCCCACCGCCAAGAGCGAAGAAGTAAGCAGGAGCTGCCGCTGGCGTCCACATGCCAGCGGGACAAGAGTAGAGCGCTCGGAACCCTGCTGCGAACTGGAGATGGTGAAGACGGGAAAAAAACAACTAAGCAAATATTTAATAAATAAGGGAGTGGAGATAAGTTGTATTCATAGCCGGGATGTTTTGGCACTTACTAAATCATTTAATATATAAAAGAATAGTTTTAAAAGTTGTTTGTTCCTTCAGGATAAAAGTTTAAAACTTGCAGATTTATACACATTTCATGACTGCAGCTGCAAGTTTTTATTAGTATTGTCACTACTGTTGCCATCACTGGGATTGCAGAGTTCAATGTTCATAATAATTATATATTACATCAAACAAAATAATGCGATGTACTACTGCCTACAGACGCTGCCCCCGCAGGCTGCAGAGAGGCCCAGACAGGCCATGCAGCCAGACCATAAGCTTTTAGCATTATTACTTGACTTTTAGTGCTACTTTCCATGATTCTAAAGTGTGGTTATCAGCAACAACAGACTGTTGTGTATCGGGGGGTGTGGCGCCGTGTTAGCGTCGCCTGCACCCACCCACACACACTGTCAGGCAGCACAAAACCTACTTTCAAGAGGCAGCACAGGCACGTGGAGCAGTGTGAGTAAAAGTCAGCGATCATCACTAATCGTATTGATTTGTGTGCCTGTGAATGCGGGTATTTATTGTCATCGAAGAAGCGTACAATTTTCTTATTTAATTATTAGTTTGGGGCTTGTTGTTTAATAAAATGTTGAAAAAGTTAAAATGAGTTAAATTTTGCTAGCTGAGGTGTAGGAAGTACAGAAATGTATTTCAGAGTCTTTTGCTCCCGATGTCATAATTACGTATATAACATCTCTAATAGGAAAACCATTGCACCCAGAAACTCAGACCTTAGCAAAGGTTCACCATGTGTCCTTAGTAAGCTTCTAAAGCCCTGTCTTCTGAGAAAGGGCCATCCCTTGCTTCCCAGCCATGCCTGACTCATGTCACGATTTCTTTGGGCAGTGCATGCATCTGTGCATGACTCCTTTCAAGGAACAAGGACACAAATGGCAAAATTCAACCAAATATTTCCAGTGAGCACCTTGAGAACTCACTAAGAACTGCGGCTACCTCTACCACCAGACACTGATGCATTACTTACACTAATGAAGTCCCACATCCCGCTAGTTTTATGCTGCCATTCTCCTCTGTGTGAATGTGATAACAAAATTACATGTTAAAAGAAAGTTTTGCATAGAAAGTATGTACACAGCTGTATAGTATATTTCATGTCATATGTGGACAATATTCTTTCACTCTGTATGTTCCAGGCAGGCCAAGAGCTCGGGCCCCAACGGCCTACTGTGTGTCGTGTGTTAAGCACTTCACAAACGTTATATTTGATTTGAATGCAGCTATGAAACTCCAAAACATCAAGACAGGCAAGAATGGGTATTTGTACCAAGTTCCTTAAATCATGGAGGAGAAATAATGGAGGCCTGGACTGAATCATTAGAGCTCTGGGATTCTGTTACTAAGATTTTGGAAAGAAAAGAGTATGAAGCCAAAGTCGGGTTCTGAGAAGTTTTGCAATTTCCCTCTGGGCCAGAGCAAAGCGGACACAAAGGCAGACAGAGCAGTCCTCCGCAGAGGCCTAAGCTCGAAGCATCGACATTGCCGAGAAGGGGTCTTCAGCCCGACTCCCCGGGAGCAGTCACGTCCTGGCTGAGGGGCTGAGTGAACACAGGAAGGCCAGCTTTCAGGCGTGCTGAACACAGACTGCTCCTGTGAGGGAAAGGGGAACAGCAGAGATGCGAAGGCAACCTAGGCCACCACAGGGCAGGGCATCCAGCCCCTGAGACAGGGCCGGTGCGCAAGACGGGCCTGGAATGCAGCTGGCACTAGGACGGGAGGGACACACACAGGAAGAGGCAGAGGGCAGCGCACACTGCGCAATGAACTCCATGAAAATGTCTGAGTTTAGGCAAAGTCAAATGTACCAGGGCCTGGGGAAGAGTGCTTCTGCGCGTGTAGGCACGGAAAGTTCCCAGTCTGCACCCTCAAGGGTCTGCCTGCCCAGCCCTGGCTGACTGAAGACTAAGTCGCTCATTATGCCATCTATCCTAGCGGAGGGCCCAGAAGTGCACTGAGGGCTTCTAGAGGGGATTTACTATAAACTTGAGGGTAACGCCAGGGAGAAGGGCATTGTCTCAAATAGGAATTGCTGCACTCGTCACAAAAATTCAACCGTTTCTTCATTTTTGAGCTGTGGGAGTATCTGAGCACATCCCAGGCACAAGCTGCAGTTGGTGTGCTGTCCTGTGGAATTACGATTTATTTGGGGAATGCCTCTCCCCCATAGGCTCCCACGGCCTTGCCTCCGCTTCCTCTCCTGTACGGACGACTCTGCTCAAGCCTCCTCCATAGATTCACTTTCCTCATGAACACCAGGGTTGCTGTTCCTCCTCTCTTTCCTGAATGAGACCAAACAATTTACGGACATCTGAAGGCTGATTGCCCGCCGCACCTAATCACATTGCCTCTTGCTGCTCTTTTCTGTGTACAGACTGAACCCATTGCCTTCTCTCTGGGCTACATCCCCAGACGTGTTTTATTTAATTTTATATTTTGATATAGAGTCTTTCTAAGTGCCTAGGTTGCCCTTCAGGAAGGTCTGGAGCTTGTGACCCTTTTGCCTTACCTCCTACAGAGAGCTGGGATTACAGGCCTGAGTTACCACGCCCAGCTTGCTACTGAGGCTTTCTTCTGCCTCAGCCCTGCCAAGTCCAAACCTTGTTGTACATGTGTCAAGCTGTCCCAAGGATTAGGAATAGGAACGGCAGCACTCTGGTGCTATACCTAGGAGCAGTCTTTTAAAATGGGGTGTGCAGCTAAAAGCATGTAATTTTTCAGTGCTTGAACAGTAACTTTGGTGTTGAACATTAGCAGTTAGCAGTTTACATGTTTGGCTGTGTTTTTATGTTCATTTTTGCAATCCTTGTGATACTGTGAGTCTCACTGCCTGACACACGAGAAGCCGCAGGAAGAGAAGGGCCCCTCAGTTCACCTCGAAGCTGCCTGCACATCAGCCATGTCCCAGGCACTGTCCCAGATGCTGGGGTAGAAGGACAACTTTGCCGAGAAGAGCGTGGCGCAGAGAGGAGAAGGAAACAAAATTGCACTCAGTGAGGGGCTTGGGCTCCTCCCTACAGGGGTGGCCATGATCTACACAGTGTGATTAAAATATATCACGAGTGGTGAAGGTTTTAGAAATTTATTGCAGTAAGAGGCAGGTTGCCACTAATCCCCCTCAAAATATTTGTCCTCACTTCAAACACACTTACTTCATTGTGCTCGTCACTGTGATTTTAAAAAAAGTACAGTGAACAGTTAATGTTTAATTGTTTGACCAATCTGGCATACCTATATCTGGTAATCTGAAAGACTATTTTGAATATAGCAATATGTAAAATCACAACCATTGTTAATTTCCTATCATCTTGTTTTGAAATTCTGTATCGATTTTATTGTTTTGTTTTGTTTTTTGTCTTTTTTTTTCTCTTTAAGATAAGATAAAATAAAATAAATACAGGGAAAGCTGGTACTTGTGCACATCCAGCAGGAAGGCAGATTGTGAACACATTAGGTTTCGTCCTCTCACCCGCTGTATTTGCAGGATATGAATGTCGTGTGGTATGAACAAGCCTTCTGGCTCTTCCTGAAAATCTAAATGATCATTAAAGGGAAACGTTTTACATGGACTCAGGATATCACAGTGGCCAAAACAGCATGTTGAAAGGCAGAGAGGACTTCTGGAACTGCTTCAGAAAGTGGCAAGTGTGGGGGCCAGTGAGATAGCTCAGCGGTCTACGGTGCTTGCTTAGGCAAGCTTAGGAAAGCCTAGGGACCATGGTCCAATCCCTAGCACCGCATGCCCCCAGGGTGGGCTGAGCTGGCCACAAAAAAAAAGGTGGCAAGCACAGCTGCACCCAGGTTTTCAAATCGAGGGAGAGGGTTTTTTGGAGGATCAGCAGCCGTGTGCCTTTCACTGTAACAACTATTTTACTGGAACATTCTCTGTATTTCCGACCTCTTCCTGCATCCTCACACAAGCAAGGCCTCTGCTTCTGGTGATGTTCGCGGGCAGCTGAGGTCTGTGGAAAAAGCAGCAGGTCAACTGTGAATGGGAGGCACTCTGGGGAAACAGTTTATGCACTTCAAGTCCCAAGCAGGGCACACTCCTGACACCTGCAAAGAGGCCTGAGAATTGGGGTGGGGAAACCGAGGTGTGGTACCCAGAGATAATTTTAGTATGCCAGGGGTCATGGGTAGGTGTATATACTAAGTAAATTTTTCAAATTATTGAAGAAGTAACAGTGGAGGAGAACATACAGGTGAGACGAGTCCAGCCTGGAGCTAGAAGGACGTCCACACAGGCCGAGGAAGGTCAAGGAGTACAGAGGCTCAGTGAAGACCAAAGGCCAAGGAGGGACACAGAAACCCAGGACAGGACACTCCCAGGACACTCCCGCGGGTGAGTGGGAGTGACTCCTCAGAGCTGGAAGCCAGCCGGAGCGCTGCTTGGTCCTGGGCGAGTGGGAGGCGTTTCCACAGCACTCTGGGCTGCAGGCAGCATGCCTTTTGCATATAAAAAAGCATCATACGGAAGAGCACAGGGTTTATTGATATTGATCTGTTGCCTTCCTTTCCTATCTGAACAATTTGGGCTATCACCCGTGACCAAATAACAAGACACTTAATGTATAAAGTGACACAAATTCATGACATCTCCACCTAACACAAACCAGTGAAGCTAATCGTCTTGCAAGCTCCAGCATCCTCAGAATTTATGGATATTCCAAATGCCATTGTGATGACGAGTTGTATCACTGTAAGGAGAACCTCCAGAGCCTAAACTATGATTTTTTATATGGTTTAGCATGGAAAACAAACCTCTGTTAGTTAACTGCAAATACTGAAAGATGATCTGAGAATATTTTTGTTGAAATGCATCAGTAACTAGTAGAGTATGGGGGACACAGAGAGGTTTTGAAGTCAGGTCAAGATTCAGTTCTAACTCAGCCATTAATGTCTTTCCTACCTGTTTGAACAGAGGCAAATTATTTCTGTGCCTAAATCCCATTTACTCTTCCTTAAAATGTATTCAGTTTGCTTTGTTTCTGACACGGATGATACGTGAAGCTTAAATTTTCACAGTTTTCATTTCTCTCTCTGCACGGAAGACTGTGACTAGACCCTCCTTTTCCTCCCCTTCCTCTTGTACTCAAAAAACCAGTCTCCACATGGGTCTCAGCCGGGCCTCGGTCTGCCAGCTCTGCCTCTCTTGCTTGGGTTTGGCCGTATATAGATCGGGCACAGGCAAGGGAGCCAAAGGGCAGGTACAACTCGAAGTCATCAGTGTGGCTGTGCTTACCCTGAATTCTGTTTCTTCCCCTGCCGGCCAGAGGACAGTGTGGGGCCACTGACCTCTCAGGCATCACCACACTTGGGCTGGAGGTGCAGGAGGCTGGGTGGGACCAGCACTGTCACAAAGATTCCTAGCATGCAGAGTTGCAGCTGGGTTTGTGCAGAGTCAGCGACACAGGAAGGCCAGTGTGCACGAGGCTGCGCGGCCCATCCACCTGGGGACCATTTCACAAAATATGCAAATGCCTGCTATTGTAGCTGCTGTATCATGAAGTTGCTTTACCTACTGGATGATTCTCATTTTGATTCTCAATTTAATTCTGGGTTCCCCAAGTCACATTGGTTCTGCATTTTATGCAACACCGACCTTTCCTGTTTCTTTTTTCCTCACAGCTAATTTGCTCAGTCCTGGGAGAGCTTCTGAAGGAAGAAAAGTCACAGAAAGAAGTTCTTCGATAGAAAAAAATGTGCCTTGATGGCAACAGCCACAGAGTGACATTCTCAAATCTCTCTCCCCATCTTCAGCCAAGATGAAAGAAACCTTTTTTCTTAGTGTGCAGAAGGAAGAAGCGAGTGTAGCAGCCACAACAGAATCCTAGTACAGCCCCGACACAGGGCCTGGCTCTCTCGGAGGTCTCGGGTAGGAACCAGGATGCTGAGGATGGGATGCACACGAACGGCACGGCCACAGGAAGGTTCCTGGAGTCCAGAACACGGCACAGGCAGTGCGATGAACTGTTGAAGCAAGGGTGCCTCAGACAATGGTGCTGTCCGAGATGCTGGTGTGGCACGGTTGCCCCATTGTACCCCCACTGTGCTGGTGCCTGCTGAGATCCAGAAGCACATATTGCACAGTCTTGTCTATTTTTCTCTTGTTGCTGAGACAGAATACCTGCTACCCAGAATTAAGGAAGAAAAAGTTTGTTTAGCTCACAGTTAGTGAAGGTTTCAGTCCATACTCAGCTGGCTCCAAGGCAGAGTGG
>NDGM010836209.1:0-11786 GCA_002564305.1 Octomys mimax
GCAAGTTTTCCATGGTCTCAGGCCTTCCTGAATTCATCCTTATGTTCTATGGCTCCTCCATTTATCTTCCGCTAGAGCTAGTTCAGGTGTCTCGGCGTCAGCTCTGAGTCTCTGAGCCCCTGCATTGCCCAAAACGTCCCTTATTAACTTTTTTCATAAATGTTAATGCATTAATGCTGTCTACTCCTAAACTATTCACTTAATCCTACTTGAATCCTGCAGCACAAAGGAAGGCAAAATGAAGATAAGACAAGCAGTGTCTGGAGTTCGGCAGAGCGGGATAGCGGCAGAACTTGCCAACACCTTGCAAACAGGTGAGTCATGAAAGAATAAATAATGACCAGTAATGATATAAAAAGATGTTTAGCCTCACTAGGAGGCAGAGAAATGCAAATTTTGCCTACTGTATAGGTAACATTTAAAAAGATGAACATTCCACAATGAAACCCAGAATTAAATAGAATTAATACACACTGATAAATATATGTAAGCAAACACTAACTAGTGATGGCAAGATGGTAAGAAAACAGTCTCAGACACTGTTAACAATGGGGTAAGCAATGGGCTTTCTAGAACAGTTTGGCAACATATATTTATACTTGCAACACCTATAACCTTCGCCCTCATAATTCCAATGAGTAGGGTATCCCACAAGAAAATAATTATAAAAGAAAACAAAGATATGGATATGAAGTCACTGATAAACTTTGCCTTGCTTAAACCTTAGGAGCACAATGGAGGTGTGGAAGAGCCTGGCAATGGGGGAAGTTCATGCCTATTGTGGGAAAAAGGGATAAAAGCAGAGAAAGAAGGGAAAAGAGTGGGCAGAAGAAAATAGAAACAGAAGGCTACGAGAAGAACAAGAGGGATAAGAAAGGCACTTGCAAGGGTAATAAAAGAGCAGGCAGGGTGGTCTGGGAGTCATGAGTGAGCTTGAGAGGAAAGAATGGAAACGTAAGAGATGGGGATGGGGAGAGGGAAAGAAATTGCCACCAATAATCTACCACAGGATACCCACAGCATGCAGGCAACAAGAGGACTGATTCAGCTCTCTACTAGGAAGCAGAAAGATGGTAGCTGGAAAGATCAGGATGCAGAACAACAAACATCGTGTGAACCTGTTTACCTAAATTGATACATAAAGCCAAAAGCAACAAACAGTTTGCTAAGTGTGCATCATGGTTCTCACATGTACACTCTTCTGGAAGGTTTAGACTTTATTGTGCATGTTTCTCATTTGTCACCATTTGAATAATTTCCAGCAATATGTGATATACTAAAATTCTACACAATCTAAATAGATTATTGTAATTTCTTGTGGGAACTAATTAAATGAAAATAAATTAAGTAAATGCAATGATAAACCTGCTTTTTCACACTACAAACACTACAGAACCATGCTATTTTTCCAATACAATTAGGTCATGAATACTGATGTCACCTGCACAGATTTTTTTCCCCACAACTTGGTTTACCTAGACATATAGAAGGGTCAACATATCCCACTAAAATGCTTCTCATTGTAAAGTATGACCTTCATTGATGATGTCAAAGGAAACTGTCTTAATTCAGGGTCTTACTAAAACAGCTCCTGAGACAAGGACTTAAGAGGTGATATGTTATTTGGGTGTAGGGAAAGTAAGTCAGGGCAGGAAGAAAAACTAAGAGGTATGCTAATGACTGGAGTATTATGGCAAGCAACTGGGGTTCAGTCCTTCTGCAAGCTTGCTGAATAACCCTTTAGAAAGAATCACAGAACTGCCCCCTGGGGGTCCAGGGAGTAGTGGATTTTAGCCTTATCAGCCAAGAGTCTCTCCTGGGGGGCATTAAATCATTTGTAGTCCACAGATAGATAGGGCTAAGATGCATATTGAGGCCTACAGGCCAAACACTGTGGTATTTGTATTATGTTTATGACTTTACCTGTACCACTCCATGAAGTATTGGGTTCTATGTTACAGATTAGGAATCTGAAGTACACAAAGATTAAGCCACTTGATGAAAATCAAAGAGTTACAAAGCAGCTGAGCTGAACACCAAATCTTGTTTTGTCTCTTCCACCCCATGATACAGTGCTGCAAAAGATACGACATGTCGATGTTCAAACATAGCTCGCATCTCCTTGTGGGGTCATACAGCCTGAAATAAGTATATACATTTCCAGCTTTACTCTTTGCAAGAATAAATGTCCAGATTGTTTTAATCTTTCTGCATCCATATAAAAGTTTTCTAGGTCATAATCTTCCAGTGATGTGAAATTTTTACAGCATCATCAACTATGGCTACTTTCAACTTAAATACTAGTTACTAAGAAACTATGCCAGAATTTGGATCAAAGGATGGGGTGAAATTCAAGAGAAATTTTTGTCTGATGAACTCACTGCAGAGAATCAAATCTCATAGAGAGTTCCAGATTCTAATATATTAAAAAACAATCTGTAACTCTACTGTGAGAAGAGTATTTTATTAGAACAAATAAAATGTGCTGAGCTCTGCCTAGACACAGAGGTCATGCTAATGTGTGAGCCAAGGAGAGTCTTCTTGCTTTAGTAGAAAGATAATAATCTGGAAATTACTAGCATCTGAGACTGGTTTGATTTTAAATGCACATAGATTTTTAAATTTCAGGAAATCATTGTATATACAGCTTGCCTACACGAGTCAGTGGAAAAGCCCTTGCTGCTCTGAAAACAGCACCTTGTACGGCACTGTATCCTATCACCTGCACGAAAGCAAATGCTTGACTTTTGTCTTTTCCTTAGCTTCCCAAGGAGAACATATCCTACTTCACAGGAAGCCAGCAAGCAGACAGGCACCCTTGGCTTCCTCTACCTTCAGCCCAGCTGTACAGCTGTTGGCTTAAGAAAGCCCCATTGCAGATACCTCAGAGAAGTACACCTCAAAGTTCCCTTTCTCTAGACCTTTCCACCACCCACCCGACTACCAGTCAGATTCAAAGCTCCCTTTGCATTAAATCGTATGCCACACAGGATCATCTCCATAAGGAAACACTGCAGGAAAAGGTTCTGGCCATGTGCTGATCACCAAGATCTTGCACAGAAGAATCAGGTAAGTGTCTGAGGAAATGACAGATAGTGATCTTGTTTACAAATTACCATGATGCAGAAAGCAAGACCCCAGCCAAACACACAGTAGGATGCCTGGCTTTGTAGCAGTTTTATCCTCTTGGTAGAGAATTTCATAATTCTTGATCCCTAACAAGCCTAAGCAAGGCTCCAGAGCTATGTGCTATATCTCTAGCTAGGACTGTTTTCCTGAATGAACAAGAATACCACAGCGGCATAAAAACCTTGCAATGAGAAATTGCCAAGTCTGCTTCTTCCCCAGACTCATAAAGGCCCCTGTGGCAGATATATCCGCTGGCTCCAACATGAAGGAAAAAGGCTTAGGAGGCAGAGAAGCACTTCACCTGGCACACTGGGCTGGAAGACTTTATTCAGATCCAAGGAGGAGGCTCTGGAATGGGTTTTCTGTGGCCGTGGTGGCGGGGTGGGAGGATCCTCGCCCCTTTTCATAGCCTCTTCTATGGAGGTGCTAGAGTAAGATCTGCAGCAAAATAAGGGAAGGTCAGAAGGGAAGGAAAAGGGAAATAGCAAAGCTTTACCCCCTGATGTTGGGTTTAAATAGAAAACACCCACAAAGTCAAAGTGACTGCCAAGGCCCAATGCCCAGCCAAAAGCAGCCGTAAATTCTGCTACCCCATGGATGCCACGGTGTACAGTAAGTGTCCAAATCCAACCATGAAGTGGGATCTCTTTCAACTCTTTGCTCTTATTATACTATGGACCTGAAGTTATCCCCTCCCAAAAGCTCTGTGTAAATTCAAATCAACTTCTATTAGAGCTTCTAATAAGAACAACATGTAAGCCCTTCAGCTTAGGTACTTCTGTGTTTTAACAGAAGGTTTCATGCTATTAAGTGACTGCAAAATGTTTCTCAAAATTTATTTGCAAATGTGACATGTACATAAGGAATTGGAACAGATAAGCTGAGGCTGAGAATCAAATATCCAAAAGCATATATCACAAATGAAATTTAGGAAAGGAATACCTATATCAATCAGGATGATGGGTTTTGCTTCTTTTGCCATAAGAAATAAAGTTTGGGGTAATTTTGAAGGCAAAAGCCTCATCTTAACCTTCCTTAAAGTATAGCAAGGCACAGCTAACTAGGCAACTTCTGAGATAATAATTCCAATGGTGACATTTAAAGAAAAAGAAACTAAATAAGTGAAGGTCATGGAGCTAGAAAGTCATATAGGTTCAATTCAAACTCCAGTCTCTATAAGTTTTGCTCCTAAAATGTTCTTATACTGCCTATGAGCTAGAGAACAACTCCTTTGGCAGGAATAGGTAGATTTGCTGGAGACTAATTTTCTAAATTAATTGAACTCTCTACATTGGCCTACTGTTTAGGAACAGATTACAAGACATGTTCTGGATATAATGATCATGAAAACAATGAAAGAGCTGAAATTGTATGTTTCTTTTCTTTGGCATCTCAGCTGGTAGAGACCAACCTCTGAGTCAGGAATGTGACCTAGTGACAAATTAGCCTTAAGAAATTGTTCTTTGAATTTAGCTATTAGGATGGCACTTAAAAAATTACAATCTTCCAGTGAATATTAAGTCCCTTCAATTCTTCACAGAGAAATTTTTTTTTTGTGGAACCAGGGATTGAGCTCAGGCCCTTGCCTTCGCCAGAGAAGTGCCTATTCCACTGAGCCATCTCCCCAGCCCCCTAGAATTGTTTTTGACAGCATGAGTTATTACTTTCTCAAGTTTCTCAAAGTTTGTTTGTGATAGTTGAGGGTTTTGTCTGTCTTGCAAGGTTGTAATCTTTAATAACACCACAATAATGACACATGACATGTTCTGGGGTAGTCCCTGTAACATGACTGGCAAGACAGGCAAGGCAAAAACAGGCAGGAATGTCCAAGGAAGAATGCTCTAATGCTTTCAACAAGAATCAAAGGGAATTGATATGAAAAGACAATAAAGTTTTTAATGATTTAAAAATTTGATCTAAGGGGCCGGCCAAATAGCTCGGCCTATTAAAGCGCCTGCTGTGCTGGCCCCACCCCCAGGGCACTCTGCGATAGCAATTGAGACTAGGTGTGCTGGTGCTCGCCTGTAATCGCAGCTCTTGGGAGGCTGTAAACAGGCAGATCACTATGAGTCCGATCTACTAATGAGACCCTGAACACCCTGTAGACCCTTCCCTAAAAAATACAAAAAATAAAAACTTTATTTAAAAGGGCAATTAGAAACCCCAGCTAGAAACCAAAAGAACCTTCCCTACCACTTACAGCTTTGATGACATCTTCCCCTCAAGAAAGAAAGAGTAATTAATTAGTACATGTAGAAATAATTGCGTGCACACACATGCACATTAACACACTATCCTATATCATATATTTCACTTTCCCATGATAAAGTACTAAATGTCAAATAATTGGGATTGTATAACCACAACTGCAACCAATGAAAACATACATATTCAGAGAACTGACAAATGGACCTAGTAATATTAGAATGAAAACTTTACCTCTTTGCCTTACATTTCTACAAACCTTCATTATTTTATTTATTTATTTATTTTTTTGCGGAACCAAGGATTAGAACTCAGGCCCTTGTGCTTTCCAGGGAAGCACTTATTCCACTGAGCCATCTCCCCGGCCCCAAACCTTCATTATTTTAAAAAGAAGAATAAAAATGATTTCATTCACTTGGTCTCAATAAAAACCCAGTTGGAATTAATGGAAATAAAATCATCAAAATTAGACCAGGACGTCAATGTCTGAAAGAATAATATATAACATATAGTGAGACTCATTAATAATAGAGAATTGCCTATGGGATTCTATAATTCCACTCTGAGGCAGGAAAAAAGTAAGCAGAAGCTAAATTCAATTTATGGTTAACAGAGAAAACATAAGTAGGTTTCTTCCATCAAGGGATTTTTTTTCCTACTATGAAATTTGATAAATATTACTTTTTCCATATCTCACAGCTAATGTAGATGAATTTATTTAAAAAAATCATGATGGCACACACCTATAACCCCAGAATTTATGAGGCTGCAACAAGAGGATTACCTAGAGTTCAATGCCATCCTGAACTACAGAGTGAGTTCAAGATCAGCCTAAACTACATAGAGTATATCTCAAAAAAAAAATCCATCCTTTAAAACAGAATGACTACATATAGTGAACACAGAAAGGGGTGGCTATACTTCTTTCTACTGAAACATATTATACTATTTTTAAAATTACAAATACAGATATGTGCATTAAAATGGAAACAAAACCTCAATTTAGAAAATGCAGACATAAAAGATAAACTAATGGTTAAATCTTTGATTTACAATAAGATCAGAATGTCCTAAAAATATAATCAGGTTTAAATTCGCTTTTTTAGGAATAAGTCTAGTAGCCAAAGGAAGAAAATAGTCACAGAGTAAAAGCAAAATTCAGAAAATGCATATGTGGTAGCCTAGCCTACACTGCTGAAAAGCAGAGAAGAGGTGCTAATATAGACTCAAAGAGACCATGGGCACTGCTTACCTGAAGCTTTGTACCTGCTTGAAAGCATAAGCATTTTTCTGTATCTAGATTTTAGTCCCTAGATGTCCTATTTTTTGATAGTCACCTTGTCACAATAGCCAATTCCAGTTGTTAGTTACCTTTTAACCGTATTTCTCTCTTTCCAAAACTCTGTCCCCCATTAGCTATCATTCTGCCCCAGATGTTTCAACCCATTTCCTTTCAGAGGCTGATACTCATCAGCCACTTTGTTCTAGCACTGACAACCAGAGACTAAGTGGTTTCCCAGCATGGCTGTGTATCTGAAGCAGGCCACTCACAATGAGTGAAAATGGCCCCATACTTTTAACTTCAAATCTAAAGACAAAAGAGATCATGCTTTGGGTTTGGAGCTTTTATTTCTAGGCAGGGACAGGACAAAAAGGGCATTAAAGCAGAAATTAAACAAACACTACCTGGATCTTGGTCTTGCTTTGAGATTGTTGGAATCCTTAGGAGTTGCTGAAACAAAGATTAATTGTTGTTTGCTTGGGTTTCATTTCTGCAGTTAAAACAGGGTTATATGCAGCACCTGGGCTAGTACAGAACACATTGAAAGGTAAATGTGAGGTAGAGATGTCCAAATGGAGAACTTGAGGAATCCCACAATTTCATAATTTTCTACATTTATTTTTAAAGCCAAAAGCACAATTAAAAGGAAAAAAATTCAGCACATTTTCCCCTTTGTCAGAACATTATTCTAAGAAGACATTCTCAAATCTAAGTTCATTAGTGAACATTCCAGGATAAAAAGACAAGGGGTACACTGGCAGGATTCCTAGTCTATCACGATAGCCCATAATAGATTCTGAACCAGACTCTCCTGAAGGCGAAGAAGAACTTTACTCAACTAAACATTGTCTTAAAATACACCACTGGAGCAACATGGCCAAAAGAAAGCAATGTCCCTAAAACTTAATAGATTCTCTACAACTTTTCTTATAAGGAAATATTCCTATGTCATGTTTCTGTGACAAAATCAGACAGAAAGTACTATGGAATAAATCATTAAAATATTTTGGCAACCTCATCACTGTTTTTCATCAAATTTAGGTCATAAATTAACTTACTACCAACACCCATGGAGAGCACTTTCTCACCAGAAATTGTGAGTGATAATTAGAAACATTCATTAAAATATCAATTCCCTTATTATTTCTATCTTTCATGAAAGACAAATTTAGAAACCAGTAGCTATGCTAAGGTTTTGAAAATGTAATTTTTTGGTACTGGGAATCAAACTCAAGACCTTGTGCTTGCCAGGCAGGCACCGTACCACTGAGATATAGCCTCAATACCTAAACATCGTAAATTTTTCACCATTAAAATTTATAAGAAGACAGCTAGTAATAAGGAAAAAGGAAAATGTAATTTATTTGTTTTCAAAAATTCTGCCAAAAGAAAATATCTCACTGTATTATTCCATCCTCTTTTACGTTACTCAAAGATAAAAACCCTTTTTGATATGAAGGACCATGCTAGACGATGATAATCATTAAAATCCCTGCGTTAAATAAGCAGGGCAGGAAGAGGAAGTGGAAATCCTCATAACCACTAATATGACACAAAGCAAACTACCAAGGGCCTTGGACATGGTCAGCTGTCGAGAAGAGGAATTTCTCCCAGCCTAAACACTGGGCTTGCTATAGTGAGAACAAAAGTACCTTCAGTTTTAAAGTGAAGCACTGCCACAGCTTCTAAAGCATGGAGTTTGAGTTTCTTCTTGTCCCCATCAAACACCCACAACTCGATATAGCTTCTTTTCCACAAACTTCAGCAGCAGAGAAAGGCAGCCTAAGTGGGGCCTCTTCCCCAGCCAAGGAAGCCACTTTGGGGGTGAGGGACAAGCATGTGGCCAGACTCACCACAGAATTGGGTATGTAGGCCTTGGAACACGCTGACCACTACAGCTCTGTGTCCTTCTCCCTTCTTCCCCACTGCTTTCAAGTAATATTTGGGTGGAAGTCCTGGCCATGTTAAAATACTATTCCCCAAAGCAGACTATGATAACTGTTAATTCCTTTGTCAACTGTCATTATCTTTGTCATTTCACTGGTGCAGAAATGGGTGTGGAAGGAGGTGCTTGCCCTGCTAATGAGAGATAGATAGACACACAGATGGAGTGAAAGTGTGGAAGAGTGGTGGAAAGACAGGACCAGAAATCAGCCTGAAAACCCAAGGTCCAGGTGCACCTCCTGGCCATGACACTAAGTCACTGTTATGTCTCTGGGCTTCAGTTTCCTCATCTACAGAATGAAGACCATGAAAATGCAGCCTCTTTCTCACAGAGACAGAGAAAAAGGCAAGAAAACTGAAAGTATTTTATAATTGTGAAACACTACATCGTACAGTGCATAAATAAAAAGCTCCTAACATTTGAAGCTTGGAAATCTGATTTCTAGGTTTACTTCTTTCCAGGAAAGCAAAAGAGGTATAAATGGGAGCAAGTAATAGAAAGAGAGAACTGTTCTACTATGCTTGAGACCATGAGGTGATCACTGGCAATGGAGCAGCCCCTAGAACTGCCAGCATCAGTGTGAGGACCGCACCATAAAGGTAAACCAGCCTGGTCTACAGAAAGAATTGGTTAATGCTTACATTTTTGTTCTCCTCTCTTTTAATTTCATATAACTTTTCTTAAATCAATTTGCTTGCTTATATCTGGTAATCTAACAACTAATTTGAAGACGACATAATGCAATACAACAGCGACTGATGGATTCCTATTATTTTGTTTAGCTAAATTCTGTATTGTTTCTAATGTTTTTCACCATGTTTATTCTTTTTAAAAATAAAAATATATGGTCCAGGAAGATAGCTCAGTAGAATAAGCAGTTGCCTGGCAAGAGCAAGGTCCTGAGTTCAATCCCCAGTACCGCAAAAAATTAAAAAATTTAAATATATACATATATAAATATATATATATACACTTTATAAAAATAAAATAAAATATACTTCATAAGGAAAATAAAGTATAGCAATTTTGAGGTTCAAAAAAAAACAGCAAACCAGCATAGAACACCTTAGCTGGCCCAAAGACATCAAGGCAAAGATCACCACCGTGCAATGCGGAATGCAATGCAGGATTAAACTGCAAGGGTACATGGCATAAGAAATCTCTTTGATTCACCTAACATACACTTGGCAACAATTAAGCGAGTAAGGGCATACAGAAAAATATTTACCAAGAAATGACACCATTCCCTAATAACATAGTACCACCTATTTGTCAACTACCACATCACCCTTGTTGTAATTATTATTGTCATTAACATTACCAGCAACTCTGGAGAGCAGAACAGAGGGATAGTAGCTCTTTTCCTCTGCAAAAATTCATCCAAAGCAGATCTCAGTTTTCAGACTAGATGAGGCTGGATAACACTGTTCTAACTAAAGCTGAGCAGCAGTATTCTACCTGTCAGCCTGCAAGCTCCTGAAAGCCTGACAGTATGTGTGATCATCTGCAGAAATGGCAACGGCACATTGGGTTATGAATTCAAGCAGAAGTCAATGGATGGATCATGGCGTCTCATTTAGTTGGAGAGGGGGAAGAATGGCAATGTCCTGGAAAATTCCAGGCATGCCATCTTTCCTGGAAATGAGAATGAGAGGAGGGACATGGCCTAAAGACAGGCCTCTGAAAGGCTGCTGCTGACCTGAGGTAAACCAGCCCAAGGGCACAACTGCCATCCCAAATTAGAATTACCACCTTGAGATTCTTGTGTCTCCCACAGACATATTTCAAGTTGAGGAATCCCATCAAATCCAGAAAGGGGCAGCAGTGAAAGAACATATCAGAAAACACACAGTGTGTTTCCAAGTATAACGTGGGACAAATTTAGATACTCTTCATGCACCATGGCACACCTGTTAGGTTTTGTTTGGTGATGCCAGGTCCTAGTCGAGAGGTGTAAAAATGAGATCTAAAGAAAGCACTTGATCTCATGCTAAAATCCCTAGGAAGAAAAGGAAAAGTTATGATTCCCAGAGGCTACTGGACAAGCATCAATTTAACAGTTAAAATTTAAACAACTTTTCCTAATACCATAACATGAATTTTCAAATGCAAAACCTGGGACGTACCCATGGTAGCACTAGAAATTAGAGCTGGAAAGTACTGGCCCCAGGAACCTGATCTACACAAATAGAGGGATTCCCTCTATGATGAATGAATCCAAGTGAGTTTCAAAAGTCAAAATTAGGCTTAGGAATTCCCATCACTTTTGAAATGACCATTGATCTAAAATCTTAATTTTCCATTCTGTAGCTCCAATTTCTAGAGGTAGTGGTTCCAAAGTAGGGTGAATGCCAGAATCACATGGGGAGCTTCCATGCACTTACATTCATTCATTTATTCATTCATTCTCTATTCATTCCTCCCTCTATCTCCTTCTCCTTCCATCAGCCTCCCTCCTGTTTCCCTATCCCTTTCCCTTTTCTTCCTGCCCTTTTACCCCCTGCTTCTTCCTCTTTCCCCATAATATCCCCTCTTTTAAACCTTGAATGAACCTAATGTTTAGGAAATATTTCATCACAGCATAAATTTCAATGTTGTACTGATTCTGCTGTTCCAATTTTAAATAAATAAACTCAGGAGGACAGCTAGCTAATCACAATAAACATGGTATAGTTATTCAATAGGCAAGAGAAATAATAGTGAAAAAGAAAGCAGTAACTTCTTTTATGTCCTCTAACCAGAGTTCCAATAGTAATGTCTTTTGGAGTCTGTTGGGTTTTTAACTGAGATCATCTTATTTTAACAGTGGTTCCATCAAGAGATCTAAGGACACAGACCCAGACATTTTCTATAATTCCACAAATAACAATCTCTCTAAGAAAATGGGCAGCATAGCTTTCATTTTTCTTCTTGGAATCTACTCCATATATAAGCACATATACTTGCTTTCCTGGCAAGGAAATAACAAGGAATACAGCATTTGAGTTTTTGTTTTGGGTAGGGAAAATATCAACTCTGGGTTTCCAGCTGATCTACTTTATCAATCCCATACTTTACAGAAGCCACAAGGGCTTGTTGAAATATCTCAACCCAGCCTTCTCAATTTTGTACTTTGCGACAAAACCCTGGGTTCAAATTGAGTGATCCTTTTGGTAAAAGCTACATTTGGAAGTTTAAAGAACTCATCCTCTTCTTATACATGAAAAGAGAGAAAGGGTAAAAAAA